>QLOU01000347.1:0-23705 GCA_003313715.1 Russula abietina
AGGTCGATGCGGTCAATCCTAGGTTGTCGGTGCGGGGTATCGGTAATCGGATGGTCTTGTGCGTTGCCGACCAGCAGCACCGCCCGCGCGAGCCATGGTTGGATTTTGTTCATGTCAAAGGTGTTGGGAGTTGGTATTGTTGTGCGTGGCCAGTTCCGCGTCGTTAGCCTGAGACTATACCTGTAAATAGCCGGTTCGATGATGGGCTGCATAATTTGTTCCAACACCTACCGCCCAGATTACTTTGTTTTGAAGGTGGCAGGAAGGCTGCGCTATGTTGCGCAACGTCAATAAAAGCAGGTACCGCATACTATTAAACTGCAAGGAGGGGTTCGTTCGTTGAATCGCTGTCGAAATACCAGTAGACAGAGTAAAAATCAGAATGACGACAATTTTTTCCATCTGAGAAATTCCCAACTGAACCCAAATCACCCCTCGCAACTTGAAGGTGTCCTCATGTCAGAGCGATAATATTGTACTGCTTAGGCTCGTCTCTTTGCCAGTGGGCACACGAACGGAACTTGGGGCGAAATTTTGCCAGTGCGTTGCGCCGGAGATATGCGGGTTGAGACAGTATCAGTGATGAGGGCGAACAGTCTAGGCAGCAAATCACAATTACCTAGACATGAAGGTCTGATTCGGGCTCCACGCTGCCAGTGATTTCTGCCGAAAAGTGATGTTTTGGGACTAAAAGAAATCTTTATTGATACTATCCGAGATGGTTGGAAACAGGTTCTGGATCTGCTAGTGGCACCTTGGATTCAGTCAGGTTATTCTTTTCAGGTTGAAGAAGCAGAGCGTCAAGAAGACAGTAGAATTTGCCACTGGGTATGAAACTGAAATCGCCGACCTCTACGGACCTATCTGGTTTTGATGGGGTTGGTTCCCACAGTACATGTTCGAAAAAGATGTCGAGATCCGTCGGCCATTGGGAGCCGCTACAAGGATCAAAAGAGAGTTCTTTTGGCCAGTACGAGTGGGGACTCTGGAGAGAAGGGTAACGTAGAATGATATGACACAGCCGCACAGAGAGTGCACAGTACAGTACTGGTGACGCCGGCAACTAGCGCGTTCTATGAAACGCTGTCTCAGGATTCGTGAGACCATCGATACGCATGTCAAGGACAGTTCGCACGAGGGTAGTTTCAGTAATTACTACAGTATTGGGTGACGTGGCGACAACGGCAAGCCTGCACTAGTAAGTTACTGGACAATTACTAGTGGACGTGTGAGTGTCCGTCAGCGGCATTCCCCGGCAAGCCAGTACTCATTGCACGGAGGCGGATTTTCTGACAGTAGACTGTAAGAAGAGGAAATACGACATTTAGGATCAAAGACCCACGCTTGTACAGAGGCTGTGCCAGTCCTCAGGCTTCAGGCTTCAGGGTCACTCATACGCGACGGCATCGACACTTACGAGATTAGGGTCGATGACGCTCTGCCTGCCCGGCAAGCCGTAAGTCTTAGAAGAAGGCGTGCGATTGCCTGTTTCCGAGTCGTCGCTCGCTTCCATGGCCATGGGAAACGGAGTAGGATCAAAGAATGGAGTCGACCGGGGAGCCTGAGGTGTGTTCTTCATAAATAGTCCCGCTAACATTGGAGAGGGAACACGGGGAGATGCGCCGTTAGATAGGCCGGTGGAGCTTCGCAATATGACTAATTTGTCTTTGGCATTGCACGCCTCGAGGATGGGCATAATAGATAGACAAGTACTCTGACCCATTTCCACCTGACCCGGCCGATGACCGTCAATGGAAATCAGCATGATCGCAACGAAGTAGTATTACGAACCGCTGAAGAAGACACGGACTGCTTGAGGAAGATCAGTGAATCTTTGTAAGTTAATTAAAGTTAACTGCTCTGGATAGGCGTTAGAAAAGTTCAGCTTGACTTATAGGTGCTCACGCGCTCACCTTCTATCTTATTGTCAGCCTCCCTCTTGCAATTACTGTAACCTCGACTATTTTTCAAAATAAGGTGTTTCATTCAAGCCGACAGAAAAACTTGTCAAATTGCTCTCGAGGGCAGATGATAGCCAGATCGTTTCAGAGCTGGAATGTAAGTCGTAGAAAAGACACTGTGAGTTCCGTCAATCATGCAAAGCGCAAGGTTCTGTCCCGTCAGTTTGATCTCGCGGCTCGCAGAGCGAGCCTGTTTCCGGACATCTACATCCAATTATTTCACTTGTTGACAAGCTGAGCATTCTCATCGATCGTCACCCTAGCGAGGTCTGTCTATCGGCAGTTGAATAGACAATAAGCTCGACGACTTCAAAGCGCTTATCCTGAAACCTGGACAGGAGTTCTTGCCTAGAAAATTTTACTTTAGTGCTTTAATGGGCGACTAATCGACAGACGGAGAATCGGAGACACCTTCTGTGGAGTAGAGATCTCACCTTTGTTCTTGCTTACTTGCGTTAACCGCAGATTGCATTTGAGAGATCAGCTTGCAGAAAAGTGAATATATAAAAGGGTGCAGTGGGGAAGTGAAAGTCGGCAGGTAAATGACCCTAAGTACCAGACTTATGTCTGCAGCAATAAAGCTCCGGACGGGGGCGTGGCGACGCGGCGTGAGTGTGACTCAAATCCTGTGAAGGTCCCCGGCTGGCGCTTGCGAGCCTAAGTACATGGACACGATTGGAGTTCTGAGATATCAGTCAGAGGATGACCACCTAATAAGCCAGGGTATCGGCGCTGAGGCAGTTCCAGCATGAAGCTGAGGAAGGCGCTGATAGGTATCAGTCACATGATCCGTGTCCGAACATGCCATTGCGTAGTTGGCCAATTTCATCATGTTTCACGTTTTACTGTATCCCAAGAAGAAGTTCATGCCACTAGATCGGCTGTGGCAGCGTGAATACAATCAAGGACACCACATGGCATGTAGCAGTCGCAGTGCGACAGGTGTTCTAGTTTTGGGCGGTGTCCACGTTGCTCACTAAAAAAAAAATATTCAATTCAGTACACGTTCCACTCTAACGCACCACGCTCCACGATCGTGCTATCACCGAACGCCCGACCTTTTACTCGAGGTCCGCGGAAGACGGGTAGAACAGGCCAAGTCGGTTATAGAAAATGAGAAGGATATAGAAACGACATTGCAGTTCATATTCTTCGATGGCGGAGAGGCATTCATAACCTGGGTCGTCCACAGTCTGTCCCTTCTCTCTTCCTCCCCCTCCTCCACTCATACATTTCTCTCACAATTCTTTTTCCCGCACAGACACCTCGCCGAAGCATAAGCGCATAAGCGTCGACGTACCTTCCCCCAACATCCAAAACGCCGCGCCGCCTCATTTCCGCCTCGTTACTCCTTGAGGCCTTTCGTTTTGCGCTTGTTACGAGGATTATTATTACGAACATGATGACCAGGCGTCTCTTAAATCCGCTGATTCTTATTGTCTTCTGACAGTTCACAGTTTACTCATCGGACGCGGATTCGTCCTCTGACATGTTTTTTTTGAAATCTGAATTTGTATTCCGCGCCGCGCACAACTAGGCACAGAAGCGGACACGTGTACTTACTGAACCTGCTTGGCAATTGGCACACCTCACTTTACACTATAACTCATACGTGCATCCGGCCAGGCCACCTACCTAGCAGACCCCTTATGAACTAATTATATCATAAGTGAAAACCTCTGCACAAGTGCCAGAGGGACACCAGGCACGAAAAGGTCAGTAGGAGACGTAATAGGCTACTGTACTAACCAAACGAGGATCCAGCGTCCCTCGGTCCGATTCAACTGATTCAACCGGAACTAGCTTGTCGCCGTGTACCTTCGCTACGCTGTTAGAAAAAGGCCTGGAGGAGGTCGAGTTACTAACTCAGGTTAGAGATACTGCTGGCGAATTTCTAACGGAACCCTATCCCCAAGCAGTCAAGTCACGCGTCATTATTACCGGCCATCATCATCTTGTTAAGTCATCATCTTGCCATATTACGTTTCTACGTTTCCTCCTTCATTACCGTTATCGAACTGTATTGGTGCTAATAGTACTAAGTTAGCATAAAACCTTGGTGGGCCCACTCCATGAGGTCAACCAAAACATCCCCCTTTCCTCACAACGCTCGCTAAACAATAATGAGTACTGCTGTCGAGTCTACTGGCAATCCAGTCACTCGACAGCTTACTGGCAATCCAATCACACTCGCCGTAATTGGCTGTGGACAAAGAGGTGATGTATGTTACGCACTCCACTGTTTTTGTGGGGGTCCTTAATAAAATTCCGAAATTGGAATCTAGGCCTATGCGGTGTATTCTATCCTGGAACCCCTCAAATGCAAGGTGGTAGCAATTGCAGAACCACGACCCCAGACACGGGCCCTCTTCGCAGATCAATATGGTGTCGACAATAATCTCGTGTTCAATACTTGGGAACAGTTCCACAAGGCTTCTGCGGAGAATATCCGGACAAATGGAAAGCGTCTTGCAGACGCCGTTGTCATTGCTGTCCATGACCATATGCACGCCGAACTCGTGGAGGCCTTCGCTGCGCAGGGATACGATATATTGTGCGAGAAGCCGATGGCCACTTCTATCGAACATTGTCTTCAGATCGAGGCTGCGGTGAAGAGAGCCGGGATTATTTTTGGATTGGGACACGGTGCGTTGTTGCCTCCGTGGCTCTTTCCCCAAAAGTACTTATAGTGATGACAAATGGATCAGTGCTGCGGTATTCGCCCTATACTCGTGCCGTAACTCAGATCATACGATCAGGGAAGCTCGGTCGACTGGTAAATGCCCAGCATATTGAGCCTGTCGGTCATTGGCACTTTGCACACTCTTATGTCCGCGGAAATTGGTCGAAAGAGAGAGAAAGTAGCTTCTCATTGATGACAAAGAGTTGCCAGTATGTCCAGCGCTGATTCGTACGCCAGAAAATGCTGTAAGACTGATTAATGACCCCATACTTGCGCAGCGATATAGACATCATGTGTCACTGGCTCTCTCCAGACACTCCTGTCCGGATCTCATCATTCGGTGGTTTACAGCATTTCCGCAGGTCAGAGAAGCCTGCAGAGGCCGGAGATGCTACACGTTGCTTGGACTGCGCATACGAGAGTCAGTGTCCGTACAGCGCGAAGAAGGGTGAGTCACTACTTCCATTCAACCGTCTGTGTGGGGAAAAAGGGGGGACATCTCAATTTTCGGTCAGTTTACTTGGACAGAGTCGCCTCGGGTGACACTAGCTGGCCGGCAATACACCTCGTGGATGGAATTCCAGATATCGAGAACGTAGCAGAAGCGCTCGCGCATGGGCCTTATGGGAAATGCGTTTATGAGAGCGATAATGATGTCTGTGACAACCAGGTATGTATGGCCGATTCTCCGACACACACACACGATTCCCCGCAAGACGAGCGCTAATCATACTCTACTCACCCTCTGTCTCTCCTCCCAAAGGTCGTCAATCTCCAATACGCATCAGGCGCAACTGTCTCTTTCACCATGGTCGCTTATACTAGCTTGATCTGTGAACGACAGACCCGTCTGCATTTTACCCATGGCGAGATTGTCGGCGACATGAACCAGTTCACAGTGACTGATTTCCGCTCCCGTCAAACGACCGTACATCAGTATCCTAGCGAAGGCGGCGGCCATGGAGGCGGTGACGTTGGCCTTATAAGAACCTTCGTCGAGGCTGTGAGGACAAGGCGGCAGGATTTACTGGGCACAGATGTGACGGACAGTTTCAAGAGTAGTCTAGCGGTTTTTGCGGCGGAGCACAGCCGGAAGACGGGGACGGTGGTTGACTTTGTGGAGTTTGAGAATACGGCTCGTCGCGCGTGGGACGGGAACACCACTGCTGGCAGTGCCAGGTGATGTAGCTATATCGTAGCCACATGATTTAGGAACGGACAATGGCCTTAAATGATAAGACTACCACAAGTGCATTAACGCCAGAGGGAAGGCCCGGGGAAGACAGGTTGAAGGCTACTTCGGTCATGCTGTGAGCACAAATAGTATATAGTTAGGGGCAGTACACCAAGGCTGTGTAGTCTCGGTTTCTCTGCACACGAGGTTGCACACGCTTCTGCCACGTTTTACTGTAAGGCGTCAGTTTTTGTAAGAGTCTTCGTACCAGAATCCAGACCTTTCCCCTGCTGTTTCCAAAAAATCGACATACAGCAACCTCAGTCGCCATCTTCTCAATAAATATTGGCCGAGCAAAGAAGTCCGATGAAGAAATGCAGAGAATTGGAAGAGTGCTGCATGCAAGTTCAAGTTGACGCCATGGTTGACGCCGGTTTTCGTCACCAAAAAATTCAATTCAAATTGATGTCTGCTTACGTACAGTAATCACGCTTTGTTTGCTGCCGGGGTCATTGTGGCCTTTTCGCATCTACGGTACAGTATAAAGCTATCAGAGTCTACAGTGAGACCCAATGCTATCACCCAATCAAATTCCAAGAGTCCTTTAGGTCCCCCGTTACCGCGCCGTGTTCGTGAATTTTACTTGGTTTATTAGCGTTGTGTTGAGTCGGAGTCTCACCACCTCCCCATGGCTACAGGGGCTACCACATACTAGTGCAACATGAGTCACCGGTACAGTATCGTCAACTCACTCAATGGAGTTATCCACCCCATGTCCGCGCACTTTACATGCGGCGCGGACAGGTTCTACATCTCACAGAGCTCGTCGAAATATTCTCCGTCCTCTTCTTCTTTGCCGGACTCGTTGTATTGCATTCCGCGGCAATATCTCGCAATCGATGAGTGGGAAGTAGGGCGTCGGTTCCTTGCCGAATATGAAGATGGGGCTTGGAGCCTCTTATTCCGTGACTCACGCTCTGGTTCTGCATACGAGTAACGAGTGATCCAAGTTTCAGTCTTCTCAGTTGCCCTCCACGTCGCGTAGTTGAAAATGGCGTCGCTGAGGCATTTGGTGACCTACAAATTAACAAGAAATGTTCTTCTCAGAAGGCATGATCTCTTCGAGGCCGAGGACGATGTGGTGTTAGTAGGAGTGTTAGCCATGACCTTTCCCGCGCTCTCAGTGTCCTGTGATGGTTGTTATCGGCAAGGGGCAAGGTGCGTGCTGACTGAAAAGCCTATAAGTACGAGGTGCATTACACGTTTGACGCATTTTTCGGTCATGTTACCATACAGTGGCTACGATACTACAGCTACATCGCCTTGCACTGCCAGCTGTGCCAGCTGTCAAGGTTTGGATGTTTCTCATCCCACGCGCGACGAGCCGTATTCTCAAACTCCACAAAGTCAACCACCGTCCCCGTCTTCCGACTGTGTTCCGCCGCAAAAACGGCCAGACTACTCTTGAAAACGTCCGTCACATCTGTGCCCAGTAAATCCTGCCGCCTTGTTCTCACAGCCTCGACGAAGGTGCTTATAAGGCCAATGTCGCCGTCTCCATGGCTGCCGCCTTTGGCAGAATGCCGATGTACGGTCGTTTGACGGGAGCGGAAATCGGTTACGGTGAACTGTTTCATGTCGCCGACGATCTCGCCATGGGTAAAATGCAGACGGGTCTGTCGTTCACAGACCAAGCTGGTATAAGCGACCATGGTGAAAGAGACAGTTGCGCCTGATGCGTATTGGAGGTTGACGACCTTTAGGAGGAGAGAAAGAGGGTGTGAATGATTAGTGGTCGTCTTGCGGGCAACCGTGTGTGTGTGTTGCCATACATACCTGGTTGTCACAGACATCATTATCGCTCTCGTACACGCATTTCCCATAAGGCCCATGCACGAGCGCTTCTGTTACGTTCTCGATATCTGGAATTCCATCCACGAGGTGTATTGCCGGCCAGCTAGAGTCACCCGAAGCGACTCTGTCCAGATAAACTGACGAAAATTGAGATGTCCCCCTTTTTTTCACAGAGACGGTTGAATGAAAGTAGTGACTCACCCCTCTTCGCACTGTACGGACACTGACTCTCGTATGCGCAGTCCAAGCAACGTGTAGCATCTCCCGCCTCTGCAGGCTTCTCTGACCTGCGGAAATGCTGTAAACCACCAAATGATGAGATCCGGACAGGAGTGTCTGGAGAGAGCCAGTGAGACATAATGTCTATATCACTGCGCAAGTATGGGATCATTAATCAGTCTCACAGCATTTTTTTCAAGTACGAATCTGGACATACTGGCAACTCTTTGTCATCAATGAGAAGCTACTTTCGCTCTCTTTCGCCCAATGTCCCCGGACATAAGAGTGTGCAAAGTGCCAATGACCGACAGGCTCAATATGCTGGGCATTTACCAGTCGACCGAGCTTCCCCGACCGTATGATCTGAGTTATGGCACGAGTATAGGGCGAATACCGCATCACTGATCCATTTGTCATTACTGTAAGTACTTTTGGGGAAAGAGCCACGGAGGCAACAACGCACCGTGTCCCATTCCAAAAATAATCCCGGATTTCTTCACCGCAGCCTCGATCTGAAGACAATGTTCAATAGAAGTGGCCATCGGCTTCTCGCACAATATATCGTATCCCTGCGCAGCGAAGGCCTCCGCAACTTCGGCATGCATATGGTCATGGACAGCAATGATTACGGCGTCTGCAAGACGCTTTCCGTTTGTCTGGATACTCTCCGCAGAAGCCTTGTGGAACAGTTCCCAAGTATTGAACACGAGATTGTCGTCGACACCATATTGATCTGCGAAGAGGGCCCGTGACTGGGGTCGTGGTTCTGCCATTGCCACCACCTTGCATTTGAGGGGTTCCAAGGTAGAATACACCGCATAGGCCTAGATTCCAAATTTCGGAAATTTATTAAAGACCCCCACAAGCACGGTAGAGCGCGCAACGTACATTACCCCTTTGTCCACAGCCAATTACGGCGAGTGTGATTGGGTTGCCAGTAGATTCGATAGCAGTACTCATTGTTTAGCGAGCGTTGTGAGGAAAGGGAGATGTTTTGATTTTCCTCATGGAGCGGGCTTCTCAAGGTTTTATGCTACTATTGGCACCGATACAGTTCGCCAGTGAAGGAAGATGGCCGGCAATAATGGTCCGTGACTTGACATGATGATGGGGTTGCGTTGGAAATTCACCAGCAATATCTAACCTGAGTTGAGTTAGTAACTCAACTCCTCTCTCACCTGCGTTCCTAAACGTTCCTAAACAACTTCTAACCGACGTGATCCGACAGTTGGTTAGCGTTTACGTACACGATCGAGTAGAAGGGAGGACCCTGGAGCTGGAGTATCGCGGAATGATATTGCTCCATCCATCATCTAAGTCGGGTCTAGGAGGTCCTGGTCCTCTTAAGTTAGAACAAACCGGTACAAATCTAGCTTCGTACAAAAACTGAGTTTGAGTCGGAGTCATGTCGGAGCGAGAAAACCGCCTAATCGACATTTCCGGTAGAAGAGTGGCCCCGACGAGCAAACCGTCGATTTGTAGTGACTGAGTATGTCATGGTACGTGATGTCCTCTTTCTATATGTGCTCTCGTATAGAATGTGTGTGGGGTTTTTGCAGATTCTGTCGGAAACTCGGAATGGTGGTACCTCGAGTGTTACCGTTGCCGCAATGAGCGATTATTGCTGTGCATACAGGCATTGCAATGCCAGTTCCAAAGAGTGCGCGTGAAGAGTCACCGAAGATGGCATAGCAGGTGTCAGTTGTATTCTCTGAACGTGGGGCGACCACATACGGCAAGGTGAGCAATGAGCACCCTCGGCTTGACCTGTGTGTGGTGGGCAGCTCTGCCGCAGTTTGGAAGTCGGGACCTGTCCAATATGGTGCGTATATAGTAGTATATACGATTTTGTTCCTAGACTCTCTACCGAGCATCGGCTGCATTGGCGAGAACAAAAGTCAGTACGCGCGCAAAGGCCGTGCAGAATGTATGCAAAATCGTCAAGGAATGAAAAGAAAAGGTAGAGTGCGTTGGCGCAAATTCCTCGCAAGTTTCCGCTTCCGACGGGGTGAGAATTTTGAGAACAGAAATCTTATCCGAACGCTAAATTGAGATCTATGGACACAGACAAACAAAGCCTGCCGGGCGAGCTCTTGTTCGATAGATTAATAGAGACGTCCACTCATAGATTAAAATAACTGTCTATGATGCAAATATATGAGAGGGGTGGGTGTACAGGGAAAACTACCCCCGGGCCTATCAGGTAGTTGGTCTGCAAGTTTGAGTGTGTGTGAAAGTGCCCCAGTGTGTCGCGCAGGTCTCAGCGGGACATAAAAAGTAGTGCAGGTGTCCCCCCTGGTAACCCCTATACCTCCTGCCGCTAAGGATGCGCGCAGATGCAGCAATGTTGGGAAAGAAAACAGACGACTGGGCTAAGTCCGAGGTAAATGTAAACGCGAATATCCGTGCATGCTCGCGTGTGCTTCACTAGTCTGCACATACTGTCGTACTAAACCACCGGACGCATCTTCAAGATTGCTAAGGGCGCGGACACATGCAGCGCTGCCAGGAACATGTGGGAGAGCCACACTGAGCTGAACGTGTGACTGTTTGGTTGGTTCGGCTAATGCCGTGGTCGCTAAATATCTAGATAACTTACTCTAACAGCTTACAGCTGTTACAGTACGTGTCGTAACGGGACGTCGCATCATGCCAGGTGCGGAAACTGTGTGGAAACGAAAATCAGAACCTGTCTAGAACCTGTTTCAGAAATTTTGGCAGGCACCCGAACTTTCCCGAAAATAGTGATGCCGAACAGTCACTTTCAGTTCCCGGACGTTTCCGCACCTCCCCATTTCCGACTTTCTGGCTGGTTTCTTTCGGAAAAATGCTTGCACCGAACGCACTCTTATGATATCCTTTAGATTCTTTGAGGAAGACAGAAACTTATCATTTCATTTGTGATATTCCAATAGCAGTAAGGATTCTCTACGCAATCTCAACTTCTTGTGAGAAAAGACCAGGAGACGGAAGAAGAAATATACTGTAAAAGTCACCTTTCAGACAGCTTGTCACCTGTGTGAACAGACTTCCGTATAGGAGTGCCCATCTCCATATGGCTTTCTGTGACACTTGTTCGGAACCTTTTCGGACGGTCCCTTGTGTTAACGAGGACGAAAGGTCGTCAAGGTGATTGTGAAGCTCGGTCCCAAGCATGTAACTAGGAGGAAAGGATCAGTATGTACGATACGGCAACGAAAGAAACACCTACTTTTTGTCTTGCTCAGTGTCGGAAGGACCAGGTGTCGAGGAGCGTTCGCAGGGCACTACCGCTCTGGCCTCCGAGGATATCCGACATTTGTTTCACGTACATTTTAACTGTAGCATTGAGCTCCCTTTCCTGTTGTTCGATGTGATCCAATGACGGACTGGTCAATATCATTTTGTTCTCATTCGGCAGTCAGAACGTCACCCGTACAACGCCGCGAGCTGCAACGTGTCAAACCCACATTGAGGGACAATGATGCAGACCCGCATTGTCGCCACTTTCGATCAATGAGCGGTCCCACACGGCCACTTTGTGAACTTATTCAAATCGCGCCCATGGATTTCCAATTCAGTTGACCACCCTGTTGATGATCTCTTCGATTGCCTTTCCCCTTAAGCATAGATGGTGTGTTCCAGTTATGCCTGCTGTAAAGTTGTTAAAATCATAGACCACTGATTGATGACCACGACCCACTTAAAATCGATTCCCCCAGTGACGTCGTAGGCTCTGTGATACCCGAAGTGGCACCTCTCAAACCCGAAAACCATGATGACAATGCCAAGGTCGCGAGTGTCCATTGAGTGTCCGCATGGAATGAGTTACTGCTGGGGCCACGTTTGTCCATACGGTGTGACGTCCCAATTCTCCGCCAGGGAGAAAAGCCGCTTTAAGGGAGGTGAGCAACGCATGCCAACCACGACACTTAGCTCTCAAAGTCGATATTGTCCCAGAGGGAATGCACCGTCCGAAGGGTGACCAGACTGTGTCGCGTCCTACGACCCATTAGGGTTGTTCACGATTGCCCTTCAGCGGCGCTTGCGGCTCAAAGGTGACAGGCTAACTTACGAATATCAGCGCAATCGCGAAGTAAAGACAGTCAAACCCTGCCCCCTAGTAAATTTAGACTACGAACGACCATACAAAGATTTCGATATCTTCAAAACGCATCCACTGTCCAGATACGATGGTACCGACACTGATCATGGTCAAGAGGTAACACGAGATCGCACAATGCCGACAAGATTCGTCATCAATGGCGCCATGCGTGAACATGATGGAGTCGATGACAGGCAGCGATAACGCAACCGCTCAGCCGGATCGTCCGTCAAAGCCGCCAACAATTTCCGCATAGAAGCCCTTTCTCTCTCCCATGTGTCTGCCAAATTACGAAGCCGCCCGAGGCTGAACCCATATGGGAGCGAGTCAGGGAGGCTATCCGCGACAACCAGCCAGTTTGAGACGATCTTGACTAGAGCGTTCAGCTCTACACCCATCTTCTGTTGCAGAGAAAGGGCTTGCTTATATATAGAGTTGAACTCCCGCGAGCCTGATGAGTGGTGAGTAGAAATGTATGGACGTGGTTTTTGAGTCAATACCACGAGTCAGACATCGAGTTAAACGGAGGACCGACCTTGGGATAGCGCGTCATTCTCAACCGAGATGTTCGGAGCTTCTGTCCCAAGGGCCATAGCACCCTCCAGAAGGCCGGTCGAAGCCCTCACGCGAGAAAACGCAAGATGGTTTATGAGAGCGGCAGTGGATTCGGCGACCATCTCCCCAAATTCCACACAACGATGGAAGAACGTGAAACACAGGTGGATGTTCTGCGTTATACCCCACTCGGCTCGAAGGATAGGGACTAGGCTCATGTTCGAGCACTCTACGGAAGCGCTTTCGTGGATTCCCTCCAGCCAACCCTTGAGCGTGTTCAAAGCTGGGAATAACGAGGAAGCTATCGCCCCGAGGTCAGCTCCCTGTATGGGGTAAATGACAACAGCGACGTGAAAAGGGAAATGGACGGACGGAGGCCCCTGGACGCTTATCATGGAGTATATTCCAGATACTGTCACCCCGTTTATTTGCCTGAAAGAGTTGGTCTGTTCTCCGTCAAGAGGGATGGAGCGAAGCCATACCTTCCAGGACTCAATTGTTTGCTCGAGGCTTGCCTTAAAGTTCCTCCACCGCTCTACATCGTCAGGATCAACACGACGGGTCCGGAATGCCGTGTCCGCACGGCATATCTCATCCTTCCAGAATTTGTCCAATTCCTTGTAGCATTGACTAATCTCGCCGAGAACAAAGTCCACCTCCCTAAACAGATCAGATTCTGCAGGAAGAAGCTCCTTAAGTGCTGATATTCATCGTGTCAACATCCCACATCTGGAAATAACGAGGGTTGCCTCACCCGTCTCGCGAACACTCTTCATAACATTCATCGTTCCTGATTCGTAAGACTTTCGTAAATCGTCGGCCTGATAATACAACGTCTTTGCCATGTCCAATCGCTTCTCTAGCTTGTCGAGGAAGGAGCTCTGCAGTTCAATCTCGGTAGAGATGTCGAGCAAATATCGATTGGCGTACTCCTCGGTGAGCCGCAGAAACTCAAAGTACCGCTTTTGTTGCCCCTTGAAAGTCGTGCGCAACGAATCTACCTGCCTGTAAAGCTGGCGCCTAAGGTCAATGGGGGTAGCAGAGGCAAGTTCCTTTAGGCGCTCGATGAGATGGGAGAGTTTGTCCATGTTCTTGAGCCAGGATGACAGCGTCGGATTCACTGGTGTCGTATAAGTGTCTGCTGGCCAAGAAAACCAATCAGATCATCGCAGCGAAAGACGTGAGTAGTGGCGCACCGCACAACAACTTGCGCTTGGGTTTGATTATAGGCTCTGTTTCTTTTGGTCTAGTAGTATGAAAGTATGGATACTGGGAATGTGGGGGGTCTGGAAGGCCACTCGTTGCGGCAAGGTTTGTGGAGGAATGGGATTGATGTAGCGAAGCTCCTGATAGAACACAAAAAGCGTGAGACGAAACGTCTGGGCAGACGATGGACACTAAATGTACCACAAACTGTAGCAGGCTGCGGGGGCCATCGAGAGGGAGAAGGCGGGGTTTCAGGACGGGTATGTGTGGCAGAGTTGGGCCCAGAAGAATACGATGAAGGAGAGTCGGTTGTAGTCGAAGGATTGTATGAGGTCACTGTTCGAGGAATTTGTCAATAACGCATAACCTGACAACAAAGAATACTCACTTCCAGAGTCGGGCCAAGCAGAAGGGAGTGGTAGTGGAGATGAAGGTGAAGTGGTAGTGGACGGAGCCGTTGAGAGTGTAGGCGAGGTGGGCGATGCGGCGGTGGGTGTACGAAAGGACGGGCCCGGGTCACGAAAAGAATGACTACTGGCTTGACGAGAATGGGAGTGGGAGCGATCTGCGTCTTGTAGGTGGTGGGGTTGATGAAGGAAATCTGTCTCCCCTTTGTAGCGGCTACTCGTGCCAGGACGGTGTGCCATCAAAGAGAGGGTCGATTGCATATCTTCCGGCTCGACCCCACCAGGGCCGCCGCCGCCAGCAGCGCTCTGTTGTTGTTGTTGTTGTTGTTGTTGTTGTTGTTGTTGTTGTTGTTGTTGTTGTTGCTGCTGCTGCTGCTGTTGGTGTAAATGGTGGGCACCAGATGCATCACCAGACGCGTCTGAGATGGTATCAGATGACAGAGAGACGGTAACGGCTTGGGAGTGCTGAGCACCAAGCTTGCCTCCATGCTGGGTACTTTTGTTCGCGGCGGCCATGGTGGCATGCAAGGAAGAGTGCTCGGGCATCATACGCTCTTTGATGTCCTGCTTGTCACTATGCATTGTCTGGGAATGTCGGCGCAGATCATTGAGACGAGAAAACCGCCTTCCACAATAACAGGTATGACGTTCGTCGGTGTGCTCCCTGTGTGGAGAGAATAATGAGCGAGTCAGGGACCGACGAGGGACGAAGGAAAGGGCAAGGAACACGGACCTAATGTGCCTGGCCTTGTTCATGGCGGCCATTGTGGCATGCAAGGAAGAGAGCTCGGGCATCATACACTCATTAACGTCCTGCTTGTCACCATGCATTGTCTGGGAATGTCGGCGCAGATCGTTAAGACGAGTGAACCGCCTTCCACAATGACAGATATGACGTTCGCCGGTGTGGTCCCTGATAATGAGCGGGTCAGGGACCGACAAGGGATGGAGGAAAAGCAAGGAACACGGACATAATGTGCCTGGCCAAGTGTTCGCTCTTGCTAAAAACCATGCGACAATCGCCATAACCACGACACTGGAACGTCGCAGGCGCGGGATGATAACGCCCGTTCATGCCTGGTTCAGAAAGCCCATGCTCGTGCGTCTGCGGGGGACGATAATGTTCTGAAGATGTGGCCAACGGATCAATCCAGGAAGTATAACCACTTGGAAAAGACGGTTTAGAGGGCGGGTCCATCGATCGTGGCACAAAGCCCGACGGATACAGATCGTCTTGCAGTGGGTAGTCCGGCTAAATGTATCAGCGTCGATAGCATCAAAAAGACAACACCTTGGACAACACTTACAACGGGAGTATTAGCAGAAAATGCTATTATATTCGATGACCTATATTGCGGTGGATAGGCAATAGTAAGAGGAGGTAATATGGTCCGTCCATACTTCTCCCCAGCCTCATCTTGCGTTGGAAAAGCAATAGTAAGAGGAGGTAATATGGTCCGTCCATGCTTTTCCTCATCTTGCGTGGGAAAGGCAATAGTAAGAGGAGGTAACACGGTTCGTCCCTGCATCTTCTCAAAATTCTGAGTTGGCTTTGGATATATATGATTCATGGATACTTAAATGGAGGTTAAAAACCGTTAAACCTTCTGGTTGGTCAATGGTGTTGATGGGTTAGGGACACACAAGGCCAGAGGGAAGGTAAGTCGGGTTGAAGGCGATTCGATCATGCTGTGAGTATAAATGGTATATAATTAGAGGCAGTACACCAAGGCTGTGTAGTCTCAGTTTCTCTGCACACGAGTTGCCCACGCTTCTGCCACGCTTCAAGGCGTCAGTTTTTGTAAGAGTCTTCGTATCAGAAACCAGACCTTTCTCCTGCTGTTCTCGAGAAAACGATATACAGCGGTCTCAGTTGCCATCTTCTTGATGTATATTGGCCGAGCAAAGAAGTTCGATGAGGAAAATGCAGATAATTGGAAGGTGAACCGGTGAAGCTGTGAAGTGCTGCAAGTGACGCCAGTTTCTCACGTGTTGATGTCTGCTTACGTAGTTGCCGGTCTTTGCCGGTCTTTTCGCATCTACACGGCAAGCCTACAGTAGTGAGACCCCAATTCCTATCACCCAATAAACTCCCAAGAGCTTTTTGGCTCCCTCGTCACCGCCGTGTTCGTGAACTCGGTCTGGTTTATCAGCCTTGTTGAGTCTCACATGAGTCGCCGTATCGGAATTATCCACCTCAATGCCAGTGTCCGCGCATCTGAGAGTACTTTACCTTTACATGCGGCGCGGACAGGCCGGTTCCCACATCTCTGTCCACGAGGCACAAGCTCGAAACATTAAATTCTCATATTCTCATTTCCCTCCGTCCTCTTCTTTTCCGAACTCGTTGTATTGCATTTCGCCGCAATATCGTCGTCGCATATCACCGTGGCAATCGTAGCATGCTGTGTTCGAATTCTTCGTCTCATCACTTTGGCGCCTCTCATACTATCTTATCCCATGACTCCCGCTTCTGGTTCTGCGTACAAGTGATCCAACTTTCCGTTTTCTCAGTTGCCCCCACGTTGCGTAGTTAAAATTGGCGTCGCTGAGGCATTTCGTAACCTACAAATCATCAAGAAATGTTCTTCTCAGAGGGCATGCGACCGGGCGAGGCTGAGCAGAGTACCTTTCACTGGACATAAATAGCAGCTCTTTGCCTGACACTCTATCTCATTGACTAGGAGTGTCGAACTTACTTGGGACCTCGGACTCGCAAACCAGGAATCCCAGCCGCGAATTCCTCTAGTCCGTGATCCTCAAAAAATGGGACGTGTGGTTACCGGTCTGACTACTTTTCACGAGCGACTTCTATGAAGTATGTGCAGTGCCGTTAGCAACACCTATTGTAGCCACTAACATCACCACTGTCATGAATAGGATGTCTGGTGTGATATGAGAAGTGATTTAGTGTGTCAATGTGTAAGGCGGATGACTCGGCTGCGTCCGAAGCCCATCTTGCCAGTGATCACCTTGCATAACTCTGAGGCGTCTGGGGCACCCAAGCCTTCTACTTCTCTTCGACGCGATGACATGCTTTGGCCCTTGATTGCTGAACTCGGAACAGTCGACTGAAGTGAGGTATTTTCTTTCTTTTACTATATTTTCATTCTACAGTAGCCCAAATTAGTAATGCACCACGTGACTGAATGCGTGTCTGGTGCTCCTCCTCATCGGTCTATTGGAAAAGTCCTGCCGCGCCACTTGTAATAGAACACCCTTGGGGTCAATTTTATAAATAAACTATTTTCAAAGCACTTGATCATGTATTAGAGTCACGACAAAGAAAATAATCCAAGAGGCTCTGTGCAATACTTATTTGGAATTCTATCTATGAACTGTTTTGGGGTATATTAGCTTCGTAGTTAGCGTTTTTGAAAAAAGTTTCTAGTATCAAGTATATCCACCCTTTGCCTGTATCAATGCATCCACCCTTTCCGGCATGCTCTGAAAAAGTTTCTCAATATAGTCCATCTCAATCTGTGCCCATTCCTCCTGCAACGCAGTCCACATGTCGTCGTGGTTCCTCGGAAGAGGACTTCGAGTGCGCACCCTTCGATCCAGATACTCCCATACATGTTCGATAATATTCATGTCGGGGCTACTGGCAGGCCAATCCAGCAAATCGAGCCTTTTGCGTTGGAACCAGTCCTGGGCCAGTCAAGAAGTATGCTTCAGGTCGTTGTCTTGCTGAAAATATACATCTTTCTTGTTGATCCCAAGGTCCTTTAGGGTGCCAAGGACGTCATCATCGAGGATTGAGACATATAGCTTTGCGTCCATGTTGCCCTGGATGTGGCAAAGTCGACCCAGTCCTTCGGCCATAACACAGCCCCATATCATGACGTTTCCACCACCGTGTTTTACTTCCTTCCTCACATAGCGCTCGTCAAACTGTTGACCAGGCTTCCTCCAACACCAGCGACGGCCATCTGACCCGAACAAGTTAAACTTGGACTCGTCAGAGAAGACAACGGCCTTCCAGTTATCTGCAGTCCAGTGCCGATGTGCTTCTGCCCATGCGAGACGCCTGTCCTTGTGCTGCTGCTTCAAATAGGGCCTTTTCCTGCGTACATAAGCCTTCAAGCCACATGCGGCAAGTCGTTGCCTGATCGTTTCGGCATGTACTCCTGGAAAATATTGCCTTTGGAGGTTGGTAACGTTATGCGCCTTGCAATTGGCCAGTGTTTGGACAGCAAAACGGATGTCATGTGTGGTGAACTTTCGAGGGCGACCTGGTTTTGGCTTGACATCGTAGTAATTCTCGATTTTGGCATGCCGTTGATAGATGCGAGCAACAGTGGTCTGGTGTATGTGAAATTTTTGGGCGATGGCATCATCAGTCATGCCGTTGTTTTTGAAATGAATGATTCGGGCCTTTTTTGTGGGTGAAGTGTATATCATATTGGTTGAAATGAGACACAAGATGATGGCGTAGAGAAATGTGGTGGTTTTGTCTCAGTTGATGGGACAACGGCCGAAAAAAGTGTGCTCAAGTAATGAGGACACTTTCCAAAAAAAGAAATGCACTCTATGACCAATTTTTTTTTGACCATATCTTTCGTAATACAACACAAGACCTCATATTATCGTGTTACAAGTTGTCTACGACCCTTAAAATTGTATAGAACCAATAATTGGTTCATGACATAGAGTTTTCATTCCATGGTGAGTAAAATACACATAAAGTCATACTCGTGCATTACTTATTTGGGGTACAGACTGGGTACTGTACCTCTTGCGGCTTAATGTCCTTGGCCAGTCCTTCTACGTGACCTAATCTTTCCTGTTTCTCTCGAATTTCGATTCATACTCCCTCATCGTCTCATTTATCGCTGTTCTTCAGAATTTGATCACCATTCGTGCGCAGCTTCAGGCAGCATCAGCAAATGTTCAAGTCCCTTGATTTCCCTTAATTTGCTTAATTTAAGCATTTTAAGCAAACTCAAGGCTGAAAATTCTCTCTTGAATTGGTCTTAATTTAAGAGCACATGTCTTGACTCAGGACCAGGTTTCTTAAATTTTAGCTTGATTTTAGCTTAATTTCCACTTACTTTGGATGATATTGCTACAGTCAAGATGCAGTCAAGAGATCCAATTTAACTTAGTGTCAAAGCCATTTTCAAGACATTTTCAAGACCAAAACATAATCATTTTTTATTATTCAAGCCTTCTCAAGATCAAACAGGATAATTTTAATGTATTCTTGTAAACTACTTCACAGCCTATATATGTAGTTACAAGTCATCTGACCACACCTGTGTGTGAGCAGGACATCATCTCCCTGTTGTAGCATGCAGCGCCGTCTATCTGTGCATATGTCCCATTGAGATTGTCGTCCATTAAGCCTTTCGTGTGGGTCGCGGATGTGTCATCTTTCTGCTTGTGTGTGCACGCGTGACGTCGTCTTGCATGCATGCGATGGGTGCAGCGATGTGGTGTTGTCTGCAGGTGAGATGTTTGTCTGTGTGCTCGCGGCGGCGTTAATGTGTGTGTGTAAATTGTGGAGAGCGCGGCATCGTCTGGGTGGGCGTGTGCGTACGTGCAATGGCTGTGTATGGCAGTGGGCATGTGTGCGTCGTTGCTGTGTGTGCACACACAGCGTCATCCTGCCTGTCTGTGTGCTCGCGACGTCGTATGCTGTTGTGATGCCAGTGATGGAGGACTTGGGACCTGTGAGTGCATGGATCAGCTTGCTGTCGTCGTTATCGTGCTGGGCTTCGAAGCTTTCGACTTTGTTAGCAGTGTTGAAAAGATAGATCAAGCGACGTGGCGCGAAGGCGTTGATGCGCTGCACAACTCAGGACTTGGTTGCATCTGCGCATGTGTTTGGACAGCAAGGGTACTCATCCCAACGCTGCGTAGAATTGCTGGGCAGGCTAGGACGTGAGGTGACCAGGCGGTAGACCTGGGAATGAAGAGTGTTGAAAAGAGCGCATGTGACCATATTCGCTGGCCAAACTGTGATCGGGGCACCCATCATCGTTCAGCGATGCGTCCGCAAATCAGTACAACCGGATCTCCGCAACAGATGTAAGAAGACGTACAGCATAGGCATTACGGTGATTACAACATGTTCTTTTGAGAAAATGGGCCAGGGTTCAAGGAAACGCCGAGTTTCCTACATCCGGGAACTGTGTGTGCCGACGCGCGCCCAAGAGGAAAGGAAAGAAGTCGGGCGACAAGCTGTGCAAGGTCACGTCATGTCAGAGTCCAATAACCCACCAGGGAAATGGGCGACAAACCGAGCCGATGGTGACACTGGGATATCGAAAGTGAAAAAATTGATTGAGACCGGGTATAGAGAAGGCGGCAAGAAGAGTTCTCGATCTGAAGGTTTGAGTGTGGTGTGTGAACGCATAACGTATGTGGGTTAGGGATCCAGCAGCACGCACTGCGTGGCGTGAGTTTTGATGGCGTGAGGGGGCATGATATGGTCCTGGTCCATGGTTCCCTGCTGCGGGCTTGACCATGGGGTGTATGTAACATATTACCTGAGAGGAAGGGAGAAAGGAAAGGGGGGACACACGACGCGGGATGATTGAGGCCCTGAAGGACCCGCATCTCGCTCTCACTGCCAAAAATTAAAATAAAATAAAATGCTGCATCAATGACCAGCCTGAGCAGGCTGATTATATCACTTACCATTGTACTGTAGAGTTGGTCTGTCAGCGCGTGAGTAAGAACGAAAGGAGCGAAGTCCCAAATGTTCAAAGTTCAACATCGCATTCTACCACGTGGTCATGTGGCTCTTGTGGGAAATCCAACTTGTAAGTTTTTCTCGACTCCGAGTCGTTCTCGCATGGGTAGACTAACCTCGCCCCGTATAGGACGTTGCCCAGGGCCTCTCAAACCCCATTACAGTAAATGCCCGCCCTCGACTGCACGCTCGCGCTTCCAGGCCCATCAGCACTCACATTCAAATACCTCGAACTCGTCTCGACTCTTACTTTCAAACCACAACCCCCCTTCACGCGCACTGCACAATGCATCTGGCTAGAATATCAAGGTTAACTACTGCACAATGACAGCATCATCGCCAAAGTCATCTGGCTTGGCAACGGCGGCTGCCCGGGTGCAGAGTGACATCCATTTTGACCGATTGGTGTTGACCTGTGCGTGTTGTCGTTTTTTTACTTCATTTCCTTCGACAACTAATTGTTTTCCCTCTTTATGTGCATATTTGCACGTCTTTTCCTGCGTCCTTGCCTGCGTCCTCGCTCGTGTTCTTGCCCACGTCCTTGCGTCCTCACTCATGTCCTCACCCCATCCTTGCCCGCATCCTCGCCATGTCCTCGCCCCACCCTCGCCCGCGTTCTCACTGATCCTGAAGAGGTCAACATCTGTGACTGGGATTTTCAGGTGGTGAGTGCACTCGTGAGGGTAACGACCTGTACCATGAAATGATCGAGACTCGTGTCATCAACCTCGAGGGAGATTCCCAGGTTGCTCTCATCTTCAGATAGATGAACGAGCCCCCTGGTGCCCGTGCTCGTGTAGCTCTTACCAGGCTCACTATTGCGGGTATTTCCGTGATAAGAAGGTCAAGACATGTTGCTTTTTATCGACAATATCGTCCGCTTTACCCAGGTCGGCTCTGAGGTGTCAGCACTTTTTGGCTGTATCCCATCTGCTGTCGATTTACCAGCTCACACTCCCGACAGACATGGGTGGCATGTAAGTTTATGGTATTTGTTCATGCGTGCATCATTCTCATATTCCCTCCGGGCAAGAACGTATCACTACTACCAAGAAAGGTTCTATCACCTCCGTACAGGCTGTGTATGTCCCAGCCGATGACTTAACGAATCATGCCCCGGCCACAACCTTTGCCCTCTCGGACCCGCGCTTCCTTGAATTCCTGACCTCTCGCTGAGCATTTCTCCATGATCATCACTGTGACTACCATCTGTGATGGCTATCAGACAGACAAGAATCCCTGCGCCGCAAGATCCGACTTTACAGACAACGCCAATGGTGTGTTGCTCACATCACTGGCTGTAACCCCCCACTTTCGCTGGCAAGCAACGCGAAGACGGCCGGACCCTCTCCGACTACAACATCCAGAAGGAGTCTACGCTCCATCTCATTCTTCGCCCCCGTCTCCATGAAGGCATGCAGATCTTCGTCAAGGCTCTCACTGGGAAGACGATTACCCTCGGAGGTCGTTCTGCCGTGATGAGACTGCGAAAGAGGTTATAGGCTCGCAACGCGGCGCATTCAAGGCCGTGTTTGATGAGGCTCAAAAGGTCTTGCATGGGACGTTTGGTATGAGGCTTATTGAATTGCCCACGTGCGCTGCCACGTATGATACAGCCGGCACCCTACGACACTGCCTGAAACTGAGCCAGCCCGACCCGGGCACGAACTGTTGAAGCAGCAAGGGCGAAAGAGTGTGTCGGCAGCTGGGTGATGACAACTGGTCGGCAGCTAAGCACAGACCAGTCAGTAAGAACTCTGTATTAGATAGGTAGATACTTGCCTAAGCACAGACCAGTCAGTAAGAACTGGGGTGCCAAGGCGTACAAGATACAGTACTTATACATGTAACGAGTGCGCTTAGTCAGCAATGATCGTCGGTAGCTAATACAGCTAATAGACCAATAAGCGAAAGACAATAAAGCTACCGGTAAGTAAGGAAGCTTAGTAGGGATATAATAGGCAGCTAAACAGACTATTATTGTACACATAATAATAGACACTGCCGGTCAACATGTCGGCAATCAACACATGGTGAGCTGCCGAGGCGCATGTATGCTAAGCGTCGCTAGGCAGCTGTAGGCAGCTACAGGCAGCTACAGGCAGGCCATGGGCAGCTATGGGCAGCTACGGGCAGCTAATAGGAAGCTGCCTGAACACCTCGGAACATCTCAGAAGCTCGTAAGGAGCAACTAGAACTAAGTTCTAACAATAAGATATGTTGGAGCACTGTAACAGCGCTCGGCAACTATGTACAAGTCCGGGAGGCAGTACACCTTATGAACGTGTTCTATCTGAACAGTATGCTCACAGTAATGTGACATCGGCAACTATTGTACAGCACTAGTGCGTCTGTTTCAACAGTAAGCGTGTTCCATCTCAGTAGTATGTACATAGTAATGTAACGTCGGCAACTAGTATACAGTACTAGAGCGTCTGTTTCAACACGAACTGTGCGTGCGATGCTGAGTGCAGCTGGCCCGCGCTTCTTTCGTCCCCCTTTCCCCTTAGCACATACCTCTCTGACTTCATCTTCAGTGACATTTTAGGCCTGCCTTAGACGCTCGCTCACGCAAGATGACCTGCACTGTCCACCCCACCATGCGTCATTGCCACGCCGACGAATCACAGCTCACTTCCTCTGTGTTGTGCTCCCCCATCTCACTTTTATTTCAAGGACTTGCTCGGTTTGGCGGGAGATGGCGGAGATGGCTGGCAAACAGCTTGAAGATGGTCGTACACTCTCTGACTACAACATTTAGAAGGAGGGCACCTGTGCACCTTGGTAGGTTCGGTCATCACATGTATGACCATTATTTTGATGAGATATCAATGAGATATGAGGTGGTGGGTCATGCAGTGC
>QLOU01000352.1:0-22966 GCA_003313715.1 Russula abietina
GCAATAGAGTAGTCATCAACATACGATGTTCAGTCGACGAACACAGGAAGCCTTGTTGAATTGGGTTCATCTCGTATCCAGTTATGATCTGATCATCCTCGATGAAGCGTTTGTTCAGACTATTCCACTTGGGTAGTTAAGTCAATGTCAGCATGAACACAATCGAACAAAACTTACAATGTCAGTCTCGCCGAGTGGGAATATGTGGGCTGTTTCAAAGCCGTGTAATCCTCACCAACAACTAATTGACCTGTAATACAACAGCCCTCGTCGCGTTCCCTGATTCGTGCTACGAATTGCGTCTCCTGAGAGATATCTTCTAAGCCTGAGGAAAAGTAAACGGGAACGAACGTGCGGAGTATACGTTCAATTGACAGAGTATGCTCGCGTCCAGGGAACGTCAGTGGTAAGATAAACAACGACTTGTGCCAACTCTAGGACGCAAATATCAGCAGTGAGTACGACAGAAAACCTAGGGAGTTTACCAGGAGGTGTGCGCATTTACGTAGCGTCCGGGTTGAAGCTCATCCTCGCTGTCGCGATCAAGCGCAGGACCATCAGAGGCACGGTTGTTACCAGTTTGCCATGGGTGGAGATCCCACTTTCCGGGAACGAAGCAAACTTTGTTGATCCAGCCGATGAATGTTGAGATTGAAACGCCTCCATGTTGGAAAAAGGCCTTGTAATAACATTAGTCAACAAGAAGGTACTAGCAGATGTTTTGGCTTGTACGGCGACGGACGTAAGGACGAAGGGGCAGATCCATGTGTGATGAAGAGGGGCATTTCAGTGAGAGTGTGAGACAGGGTCGGACTGGCACTTCGGGGTTGCAGTCCACGAGCATCAGGTCGGAAGGTTGGAGACATGAATGCACGCCGTGGCTGGAACTGTGGGGGACCTGGAGGTTGGAGAGGACGAAACAGGTCAGCCATCATGTCATCTAGTGATGTTTGTTGCCTTACTAGGGTCGGGACGATGAGTTGCGCCGAAGGGGAATCTGCTTAGATGTTGACTGAGGAAAATTCTGCTAAGGCCTGTCAAAACGTCACGTGATTGCTGGCGTTCGCTAGCTCAGAGACAATTCCCTGATGATCTAAATATGATATTTGAGGTCTCTCTCGTCCTACGGCTTTCTTGGCAGTGGATAACCGTGCCGTCGGAACTACAGACAGAAGTTTCGAAAAAGAGACGGCTTTATCATCAAAGTGCGCCGCTCTGACCGCCACAAGTACAGCAGGAGTGCGCGTGGAGGTGCCATAAGCGCAGTCGGACAAGTAGTATTGACAGGAGTATGTTGCATCAAAAAGCCTGGAGAAGGTGAGAGCAGTCAATTGGTGATTTGGCGCTTTGATGGCACGTGACGAACTCGTTGGAATTTGTTTTGGCTACGTGCCGTGTGCGCTGAGAACATCGTGGGCGGTACCATGATGTTTCCTATGTCTGTTCCAGTGGCACTATCACAACGTGTATTTGCCACCGCGGGCGCATGTATCCTTCTGATCCTCGGTTTCGTCTTTGAGAACAACCTCGTGGACTTTGGCCTGTTCCATCTTCACAAACAACGCATGCATATGGACAACAGCGAGGTACTTGGCTGGTCGTCGCTGACCCTATCAAAGCCAATGCGGCCCGCATCGTGTTGTGACTTTGCCTTTGAAAGGAAGTCAGACTCGTAAGGGTATTCGAGCCAGGTGGCGGTGGGGTCCAAGGCAGAGAGGTAAGCTAGTCGAACTAAGGGTAGATGCGTGGGTGAGCAGAGAAAATGGAAGTACCCACTTGTTTCCTCACAACGCCATGTTCTGCATCCACCTTATGCAGCGTTCCTCGGTCGAAGGAACGCAGCAGATTTCGGCACCTGCGGCAAACGCGTTAACTCGACGAACGAGTACATCAAAATCGTCACTATCGTTGGTAATATTCCCACTGCCTTGCAGGTGGGTATTCTGGCTTGAGGCGCTGTAGCTTGGTGTTGATGGCAGCGAGCTGTTGTCCCAGAAAGGTGCCTTTGTTGGGGTCCCGTCTAAAGCCGTAGCTATCTTTGTACTGACTTTGGCAATAGAAAGCAGCTTTGTCAACAAGTGTAGGACATGCTGGACACAACAAGGGGGCGTTGTAGAGAAGAGCTACTAGAGAAAAAGAGCATGTGGGTGGTGCTGAGTGGGAGTCGCGGCCGCGAACTGGCAAGGTAAGTGGCGTGGGAACAAATCGAAGGCCCGCAAGAGACAAAAACAAAAACGATGCGGGCACGCGGAGGGCGATGGCAATTGGGCTCCGCTCAGCTCATGAGGATGAGGCACGGTTCATTGGGCGTTGTCCGTTCATGCCGGTGAGAATCCTTTGAGCAACTGCTGCGGCGTTGTACCTCTCCCCAAAGATGGTGAAATCGACGGGATTCTGGCTAAGCCCCCAAGGCACGGAGTCATCGAAAGCGATCTACCACCACATTTTTTCGCCTCCTCCTACTGACGTCCACCACGTCTCCACGCCTCACATACCATCTGTCACGTACAACCCTTGGCTTGGGGATGGAGAACCGAGATTGCGGATTGAAACATCTCGCTGCTGCCCATGCCCCTTCCGCGTTGTCCGGAGAAGAGTTTTCCTGCTTAGTGGGACATTATAAATTCATCACCTGTTGAGACTCCAGTTAGTACCCACGGACGGATGAATACCACAAGATAGAGTGATGAATCGGATTCTGCTCTCCGCGTCCGAGTCCCGACGAGATGGATGCGTGCGACATATCATATATCATATTTGAGGACCTCTTCAAAAGCCCGGGAACAGGTGCCAGTGACAGTGGAGCCAGCTGTCAGGTCTCGACATCGATAGGGCGGCCAAAACGCGTTCACTGCCCTTAAAGCAATTTACCGATTCGTAGAGATGTTCCGGCTGCTTGTAAATGTGAAACGGATGTATTTTGATAGTGTACTCGAACAACTTGAGCATTCCTCTGTTCGCATTATGACCTAAAGATGTCTGAGATAGAGATAATATTCTTAATGATCTGCTGCTCACGTCGCTGTCGACAATTGTGCCGCTGGCTTTTCATAGCGGCGTGGCGATCATTGGGTGGGTAAAGTCTTGAGAACCGACTATATGCCATTACGGGTGCTCTCTAAACATCCGTGGGGATACCTCATGCTTTGGGTAGTAATGCCTGTCTGCTCGAACAATTAGTTGCAGAGCTATCGTCAAATGTCAATCACCGAGGCATCACCGGAAATAAATAGCACACGAGAAGCAAGGGCCTCAGATCAATCTTGACTAATGAGGAAATGAGCAGTTACGTCAAGTAACACCGCCATAAAAAAGCTTTTGATGACATGTAGTAGATATCGTTGCCACCTTCCGGAATGGGTACTACGTGGCGAATCTTGTTGTCTTGTCCCAGGCCAGTGCAGATAGTCAATAGATATGTTATATCGGCATTGATAAGCATGCAGAGCGATAACGGATTATGTATGTTGGTCCTACTGTTGGATATGGAGGGAAGACCGGAAGAGGTGGAAGCGATGTCAGTAGTGATGGGGCATGACGCAATTGGCTGGGCATACTGTCCAAAGGGGATGGATGGAACTCGTGGCAAACAATTCTACGCACCGCTATGCCCGCCTTTGAAATTATCGGAGGAGAGCAAGAAAGAGGTAGTCGCTAGAGAGAAGGCAGTGGCCGTCCGTCTCTCTTACCTGTGGCGTGGGAAACGTTTCCTGTTCCTGTGCGCGGAGTGCTAACTTGAACGTCGTTTCACGCGGCACGCCCGCTGTCATTCAAGGTCGCACATGAAAAGACAGTACAGTACTGAGGTTCGAAACAGTTTGGAAACTTCACCCACAGGAAAATCGCAATGAAAACCGGCAGATATCATATCGAACAAAACGACTGAATGTTGTGACGCGGATATCTCGGACGAGCTGTGCTGAAATGGGATGGGTACCTCTTAGTTTTCTAACAGCACCATTTGGCTTGCGAACGGCCGTTCTTTTCTCTTCCGAATTTATATTCCGCATGCATGTAACTACAGACAAAGAGGCGGTCACACTAGTACACGTCGACGCTTGCCCGAGGGGTGGTGTGGTCCAGGGACCAACTCCCCTGCGCACGTTGAGGTGCTTGCATCTGGCCGCTTCGTGTATTGGACAGTCGAGGGACAGCTCCCCGCACTGGCAGGGGCATGCCACTAGTTCTTCTAGGAGTGGGTGGAATTTGTTTTCGAGGAAGCGTGCCGTGTAACTGGCCGGTTAGACCCCGCGGAAAAGAGGGGCTCACATAGCCTCCATCACGCTTCCTGTAAAGCTTAAACCCAACGTGAGAGCAGTTTTTACCCGTACTGTCTGTTCAGGAGTGTTCAAGAGAAGGGGTCCCTATCGAGGCAAAAGGAAGTGACAACAAGATTTCAGAACGGATTCATTGGGCTCCGAATGCTACCAAGGGCAAAGACATGGTGTGGGTGAAAGAGGGTTTCTTTTGGTTGCCTCGCAGCCTGGCGTTAAGTGACAGGTTGGGCGCTGTCTTCTCGGGGATCGCCGCTTTATCGATTTACAGTCACTCGTCGTGGCCAGCGCCCTTGAGTCTCTGCCAGTGTCCGTGGCCTCTTAAGATCTTGAGGTTTGGACAGAAAGTTCGAAATATATTAATTTGAGTTTCATAATTTAATTTCAGGAATGTGGCAGTTCCATGTACGATACATGCATGATACACCCGCCAGCACTCAGGCACGTGCTCCGCTCGGTGCTGCTGCGGAGTTGGAGGCGAACGATTGGGGTCTTGACGACGAAACCACGACTGTCTTTTGCTAATCCTCTCCCCGACTCGCACGATGTGCCAACTACTTGCAACCTCGTCGTTACATCGCACATTCCGTGCGCCATAAATTAACGCACTGGCCAGTTGATCGATGATCTTCTGGCACGCCGTACAAAGATTCCAGTGGATCCCAAGTCTCATGGTGTTGTGTCGTCTAACCGCCTCAAAAGGCCGACCGTGCCCCCTCAAAGACTCTAACGGTCTAACCTCTAACACATTCAACAAATTGTCCTCACATACGCCTTGAGGATTCACTGCTGTCCTGTCCTTGTTGTTCGTAAACCCGTCTGCCCACCCATTCCCTCTACCACAAACATCCACAGTTACGGTTTACCTGTATCCGTATCACGGTCTTTGGAAGTCATGCCTTTGTACCCCATTCGAGTTGACCCTTTCGCCACCCCAACATCTGAGAAGGGCTCTTGGGAAAATATCAACGGAGAGGTCCGTCACGTTGGCTGCGGCACGCTTTCCTTGAATCCACTCACACAGACATTCAGGCATATCCCGCGCCTCCCTATCTGATACCCCCTAATCATAATGTTATCGGTGAAGAGAGTGGGACGCTGTTCCCCGTCACCGGCGCTCCTGTCGCCCACTCGAGCACCACTCATTTATTCACACAAGTTGATACGGCACCCAAGATCCCGGTTGCTCCAATCCTTCGCGGTATCTCGCACGTACCACTTCTTGTTGAAAATCGAGAAAAAGGAGAACCACAGGACTGGTCCCATCAGCACCAGAAATCGAGAGGTGAAGTAGAGTCATTGCACTGGTCTAGGCAACCCACTGACATTCGTAAAGCTGGTATTCCTCAATTCTCGTGCAAAGATTGCGGTGCAAAATATGTGCAGCAACAAGGCCTTAATCGACATCGCCGAGAGAAACACAAACCTAATTTGTGTCTGTTTTGCGATGCCGAGTGGGGTCGCCCTTACGAGTATAGGGTTCACCTCGAGAAGCATCATCCTAATGTCGACTGTGATGTGGTACTAGGCAAGCCTGCGGGATCCCGTCGCAGGGCCGCTTGTTTAGCACGACATAGATCACAGCAGGATTCGCCTCCCGCCATTGAACATGGTCGACGGGATCATTCTGGGATTACGGGGTATCCACCTGCAGTGGTGAAACCTCCAACCGTCCGAGTCGCCCTACCCCCTCACGATATGACCTACGTTCCCAAACCCGAGTCCACACCGCCGGTAATGACGAGCAAGAGCATTTCTGAAGGTGCGGTGAACTTGGGTTGTTTTATGCTACCTATTTTCCTAACCCTTTTCCAGAGCATGCACAAACGACTTTGGCAGCTCTACTCGGTACTCCCCAGGTTGAACATGCCGCTCCCATACAATCCCGTAACAGGATTCGTCGTTCTTACACCAATTGTTGATGGACATCATGGCAGCCCGAATTTGTACCCTCGCACCTGAGGGCCAGACCCGGTGCCGAGAATTGAGGCAGGACCTCGGAGATATGAACTTCTATCAAGCATTACAGTAATAATCTTTATAGTTCCTTACGAGTTACGAGAAACGTAATATATTCGTCCAACTACTACGCTACGTCACAGCGAAGTCTCCGCGTCTCTAATTGTATGCCATTCTTCCCATGTTGATGCCGTCGTGTTACTGTATGCACTTGCCCACGTTGCTGCCAGTTTTTATTGTCACGCCATTGCCTGTTGCTGCTATGCCACGTTATTGTATGGATACCATGGTCCAAGTTGGCCTTACACCATGTGTCATGAAGTATTATAGACATGATTGCACCGCGTGACAGATGAGGGGGCTGGGGATTAATTTCCCTCATTGCCGTGCAGTTTCAGCTCGTGATCACCCCACAATGAATTTGACTTGAGGCCACGACCACAATACACGGGCCTCATGTTGTAGTATAATCCCATGTCATTGGTATGGTGTGGTCTAGGGGGCGCGATCACCGCGATGATGCGACTGGAGGCAGGTCTAGATCTGGGGAGCCGATCTGCGTGGTAATAACATTGGGTAACGCTGATCTACAGTATTAGAATTTAAATTGCCGTCTTGGCTTGTCCTATAATGCTTTGTAGGTGGGTACGCACAAGTAATGGGCGAAAGGAAACTGGGCCCGAGGACTTCCCCCACTGGCATTGTGGATACAATTTAAAGGACGAGGTTTTCAGTACAGTTTCTCTGTTCCTTGACTTCCTTCGTCGATGTCTCGGACGAGAATAGGTTGTAATGATTGATAGAGCTCGATGAAACACACTTGAACATCTGCGAGGGAGGCGCGCAACGGCCAACAACAAAATTGCATCCGTGCATCCGCATCGGCGCTGAAGCTGAAGCGCTGAAGCGCTGATTGTTTGTGCCAGTGGACGTGTGAAAAAAAACTGGCACCTGTGCCTTATTTGGAGACACGGCTGGTTCCAACGTGTTTTCTGGTTCTGGGTCTTTGCAAACTCTCTGAGGGATGTCACCGGTGCCTTTACTATAGATACCCTTAATTTCGGGGGCATCGTGTACACTGCTGGTCATGCAAAGCACTCGGGAAACCCATTGTCATAAGGGTTTCGAAACCGATCAAAGGGAATGAGGTGGCCGGCTAGATGCCTGCTCAGGCTCAAGTTGCCCGAAGTGTTGTCCCAGGAATCGCGCCTGAGATGTGACGTGAGGCCATGAGGCCTGAGCGCCTGAGCTGAGGCCTGCTGCGCCTGACTGCCACCTGATGGCCTCATTGGCCTGAAGATCGTTTCACGATAACCGCACTTCTCGCCCCATATTTCTTTGGATCATACTGTATGCACCATCTTTTTATCCAGGAGGCTTCCGCAGCTACTAGCACCAACCGTTGAACGGTGACAGTCACGGTATCGTCAGCATTTGGAAAAACACCTGTACGTAGCTCATTGGATCGCGGTAGCTGCAGAAGCTGCAGACGGTGCTTAGCGTGAGCAGTACGCGCATACCAGGTCATCCTCCGGGTCTGATTCCTCCCTCTGAGTACCGTCCCCGCCCCTCGGCGTCCTCCTCTAGCACCGTCCCACCGTCACTGTCACAGGATCGTTCACATTGGTCTGTACGCGGAACGAGCTTGCATGCGTGATCGGTGCGGGTAGACGTGGTGCCCCATGTTTCACCTACCCCTCCCTCCCGTGTCACGGTTTCATGCACCGATGATAGTGCGTCCGACTGTATGCCTCTTAGGGAAATCCGCTTTTTCATATAGACTACAAATTCTTGGTCGCTCGATAAGGATCTCGACGTATTTGCACGAAACATTCAGCTTAGGAGTGAACAGTAAAACTCCGCCTCGGCTCGGAGATCGGGGGTGCTTAACTTACTTGCTCCGAATCATGACGAGATAGCCAGACCCATTTGATGCATGCTGTGAGGTCAGGCCTTCTAAGTTCAGTAGGTTTGTAGGGCCTAAATCTTGAATGGGAGCTAGGAAATGGCGATCCGAGTCTGTAATGATGACATAGTGATTCGCGGTTTTAGCTGGTAGGTTTTGTTTCGCGGAAGTGGGAGGCAGTGTAATAGTTGGCCATAACCTCAAATTTTAGTTCACCTAAAACACATGCCTCCCGCCTGCCAGCCGGCTTGCTACTCCTTCTAATTACCTGGGGCTCTATGACCCGAACGCATGAGAAATACAAGACAAGACAGGGTATATAGTGGTTACGGCGATATTCTTGGGAGATTAACATGTTGTTGGCCAGAGACTCTGTGCATTCCCGCCAATTCCCCGGCGTTCATCTTCGCCAGTATGGCCAGTATGGCCACTACTAGCAAAGTAATTACGTGCGGCTGTGGTGTGCATGACATGTGGATTTAATTTGAGTAATATTGAGTTGTAGCCCAGTGTAAGGAAGTTAATACAGTAGCGTGGCCGCACTTCAATCGGTTCCGAGACTTTGCCATCACGCCGTGTTCTTTTTTTCAGTCCCAGTCTGGGCCGATCTCCACGTCACCATAGCAGCTACTCCAATGCGTCACAATATTATGATGCATGGGCGTACGCGTTTACAGATTGCGCGACCGAATAATGCGTCAGGAGACATTGCAAATTCGTCGAGACGACAAACTTTGAATCCTCCGAGCGGTCGAATATCAGAGTCTGGAACTCTGGCATAGCACCAACCGAGGCTGTCCCTCCACAGTACGTGTCTTCAGCATTACTCTGCAATATTCGGGTCCTGTAGCATCATATTCATTAGTGATATTTTCCCACAACGCCGACGCTAAGTCCAGATTCACGAATCGAATATGATCGTGACAGCTCAACGGCAGCTCAACGGCAGCCTAAATTGCAAGCCGTGCAGCAGGGGTAGTAATTAACCAACTATATTCCAATCGCCTGGGCAAGTTGAAATGCGTCAATCAACTTCATGGCAAGTGGATGATACCCGTACATGTTGCGCAAGGCGTTCTCGACGTGTTGGGAACATGTGCTGACGGACCGCTCTAACCCTTTGCCCTGGCCCGCGACCCCCATCCCCATGTTTTTCGAACGTGGCGTGAGTCGGCACTTGCCTATTCTGTACTTATTTCCCACGCCTCTTGTTGCTGCAATCTACCCGCAGTACAGTATTATCTTCATGCGCCGCATAGTTCATCACTGCGGACTGCAGTCTTTTTTGCGCCTCGATTGCAGCTTTACTGCGAATACTTGGATACGTTTCTGTGGATACTGCGCAATCGCTCATGTATATAAACCCCTCCGACCTTCCCAGCTCTCCACACACGCCGCGTTAAAGCATGAGTTACGGATGAAACAAGAAGTATGTGTTATTTTCTTTGGCTATCGCATGTATGCCTAATGTGTTCAACATCGTGCACCTGGCTTTGAGCGGCGCCGACTCCCCAAAGTCGCATAGCAAGCTCAGCTTCTAGTTGTATCTTTCCTTCAGAACTCGACCACCAACTACCCGTTGTAAGATCAAAACCTCCTACGCGAAGGTCGATGTCAGGATCAAAACGCCTCTCGGTGTCATCTCTTTCTCCTGTACCTTTGACGTGACGAAGAATACATTGACGAAAATGGTCCCGCAAAAGTTCTGCACACGGAAGGTAGCGATGCTGCACGTTAGGGTTACGATAAAAAATCTTCCCATGTGGTGACCGACTGGGGTCACGACCCACAAAGTCGTAGATACGGTAGTCGTCCTACAGAAAAGGGTCATCGTGATGACATCCACAGTTATAAATGGTTTCTCACATCAGGGTTGATTGCAATAGAGTAGCCGTTAAACATACGATGTTCGGTCGACGAACACAGGAGGCCCTGTTGAATTGAGTTCATCTCGTATCCAGTTATGATCTGATCATCCTCGATGAAGCATTTGTAGTTCAGGTTATTCCACTTGGGGTGGTCAAGTCAAAGTCAGCACGAACCCAATCTACAATGTCAGTCTCGCTGAGGGGGAATATGTGGGCTGCTTCAAAGCCCGTGTAATCCTCACCAACAACTAATTGACCTGTGATACAACAGCGCTCGTCGCGTTCCCTGATTCTTGTTACGAATTGGGTCTCCTAAGGTATTGGTTAGAGATCTTCTAAGCCCGAGGTAAAAAAAAACGACTTGCGCCGACTCTGGAGCGCAAATATCAGCAGTGAGTACGACAGAAAACCTAGCGCGTTTACCAGGAGGAGGTGTGCGAATTACGTAGCGTCCGGGTTGAAGCTCGTCTTCGCTGTTGCGATCAAGCGCAGGACCACCAGAGGCACAGTTGTTGCCAATTTGGCATGGGTAGAGATCCCACTCGCCGGGGACGGAGCAAACTTTGTTGATCCAGCCGATGAAAGTTGAGATTGAGACGCCGCCATGTTGAAAAAAGCCTTTTAACATTAGTGAAACAAGGAGGTAGCAATTGTCTTTTGGACTCACCAGCTACTTCTGTACCGTCCGAGGAACTATAGACATGCACATTGCGTCTGGTACTGTCTACCATGGTTGTACCAAAACGGTGCTTACTCAACAACGTCTCGAAGTGGCAATCCCCTTAAGGTAAATCTCAGGGGCTGCCCACAGGCTGAAATGCGCATTGCATGGAAACACTGATTTTTACTTTATCACTTGTACGAGCTTGTACAAGCTTAAAAAAGTCTTGGTTATGTGCCGGTTTACTCAAGGGTTTTGCCAGTGAAGAGGCGGAGTTTGCCGAATTCACCCTTTTTTTTTTCAAGGCTTTGTGAATCCGCTGTAAATGCCCTTCAAGTTTGATTTACGGAAGGGGTATCCGTGTTGCGTGGTCACGTAGATGGTACCCCATTTGCGATATGAATGAGTCTTATCTCCTTTCGCTATCATTCTCACCACAAACTATCATTCAGGATATCCGGCCATTTTCACCCTCGCCGAACCGCATTCACCGCGTGTTGAATGGTGCAATTGCTGGCCTCGGGACCACCCTCCTCAGAGGCGCTTTGAGTCAGTCGAGAGGATGGTGGACGCTGCGTTGCAGTCAGGGGTGTGGACCGTCCCGCCACTATTTGGGACGTCCTCAATGCCAGCAAGGATAGCATGATACTGGTGAAATTGAGCCTGCAGCGCCTCAACTCCTGGAATACTTGCACCCCTATCCTGTGTTTTCAAGAAATTCACAGTGCGATGAAGAGAATAAGCTAAGACAGCCTCGCACGTGTTTTTCCTGTGTTTTACTGCGTTTTCACTATGCTGGGTGACAGTTGTAATTTGCAATCGGAGCACACCTTTCCCTTCATTATGACCTTCTACCCTGCTCGATATCGCGCCAAATGATGCCGGCAGCTGTCTTCAACGATTCTCCTATGCCGGCATTAACGATTCGCGGAGTGGCATTCTGCGAGACTGCGAGCTCTATCGTGTATGATATGGTTCAATATCCCTAATTGGAGATCGATGTTCGTCCATTTGTGCTCTATGGCTCAGTGTTACACGACACAAATGACTTACTACGATAGTGTTCGCGGTTCATTCGTATTGCTATTGTGATCTGGGGATGGGGAGCTTGTTGGTTATAACAACATTTGACCGTCGTTTGGATGATGGCCCTGCGGCATATAAAACAGGATGTGAGTGCCGGTAGAAGACAGTGATCACTCCGCGCGCAGACAACTTGAAGTACTAGTAAGGACCACCGGTAGCGGTGTAGTAGGCTCGCTTCGCTATCTCAATACTGTGATTTGTTTATGTACGTGCTAAGTGGTACCACTTAGCACACATAAATCAATCACACTATTGAGATGGTGTCTACATGCAGCCGTTTTCACTTCTGTAGTGAATCTGCAAGAAGAAGGAAGTTGTTTGTGTGTATTTGTGCCGGCAACACATGCGATGGGATCTGAATCTGAGTTCCAAACCTTCACTCGAAAGTGACTCTGACTCGAACTGAAATTGGCAGCCCAAATGCTACTCTACCACGCTAAAATATAAGTCCACTGCCCCATACTGTCCCAAATACAAGTTCTTTTTCTTGGACACCCTTCTCTCTTCCGGGTCATGGTCCAGGAGGAAGCTGTACTCGACAGCTGGCCAACATTGGCTTTTCGCGTCCTGGAGTTGAGTGTGCACTCACTCGAACGTATAACAATCAGCAACGTCGATGCTGCTACCAAGCTATTACTAAGTAATCCATTCCGGTTCCAGAATGATTCTGAGCCAGTTGTCTCCCAGATACAGTAAGTGGGAAGTGGGACTCGGAGGGAGCGGTGAAGCATCTGGGGATGCAAATGGAACAGCTGTGCCGGAGGCCCCGCCTCCGGTTCGACATCAATACAGGATGAAGTTGCTTTTCCTAGCCCCGGTGACAAACGGGCTGTTGAAGCCGACTCCAGGCCCACCTGGAAAGAGTGCCGACAAATGGCATAACGAGTTGAACCCACGGTGAACGTCGAACGTCGAACCCCTACCGCGTTCGCTGATGCACACCGCTGCAGCGGCGAAAGGTTCATACGCTCTCTTCCTCTGCCATATTATCTGCGTACGCCGTGAAAACACGAAGATGCCCTACTAGATCATGTCCCTTCCGCGTCTTCGTCTACAGAAGAGCGCCCCCAGCCAGTGGATGAACCAGGCATGTCCGCACGGGTAGTTCTACTCCTGCCAACCGCTCCTCTAGCTTTGTTGCGGTGCCCATACATCCCCACATGCTCGCCCCACGTTGTGGCAGTCCTCTTCGGCCTTCGGGACGAATACCTTACAATCCCTAGGGATGCCGACATGGATTCCCGCAAGCACTGGGCTGGGCCTGATCGGAGAATATTGAACCCCGCCTCTGGAATTTTCTGGAATCAATACAAATACAATAGGCGCTGAAACCGTGCCCTCATTTTAGTTTTTTACAGTAATATATTTGGCTCATTAGTTTATGTATCGAGGTGATTTGGATGGCCAGCCTAGTTTCGTGATGATGGCGAAACGGTTGGTAGGCTATAGGAGTGTAGGCAGGACGATCCTAAATATTGATACACGGGCAAGCTGGCAGACTAACGGCAGGATCACCCTGGCGCAGCTATGGTCCACGTTTTGAATGCACGCGTAATCCACAAGACAGAAGAGCGGAGCCCATGGAGCCCCATACACGAGGACCGAGACCCTTTGTCCGATCCAACACGTTTAAACAGAGGTTGAGTTTCGTAAACTGTCGCACCCGCCAGAGTGCCCCCAAATGCTATTGCAGAATGTAAAGGGCACATACTCCACTCCGTCACGGTAGGACTTTGGATAACCCATCGCACGGACTTGAATCAGATCCGTCGCATCCCGGCCAGGGCTTCCTTCCGCCGGTCCGCCCCGGAAAGAAATTTGTGCCTCCGTACAGGATGATGAGGCAGGACTACGTACCGAAATGGCCTGCCAACTGGTCGCACACTTGGTGAACGTGAATGTTGAAGCTTGAAGCTTGAAAAGCACGGCCATTTCGTGAATGCCTGCCGCATGGCATATTACGTGGCACGTCTTCTCGGGCATCAGCAAAAGGGCCAAAAAATTATAATGCAATATATGGTAACCTATGTATAATAAGTGAAGTAATGCATATACAATGAATTAGTTACATAGTTGTGGACCTCACAAAAAGAAAATGTCATATAATAAAAAATATAATAATTGCTAAATTAGATTCTAGTATAATAATTAGTTTGATTAGTTTCTCTATCTATAATAAGAGCAATATTATTTGGAAATTTTTTTTTAGAGTAGTAATAGAATAATAAACCAATATAGAACTAATAATATAATTAGAAACTAATATAAACTAATTTTAAACTAATAATATAACTAGAAACTTATATAAGACTAATTATATATTGAGATACCATATAATTTGCTTGATTAAATGCCATTAGATATCATTATTTGACAATATATTTAAGGCTAATATACAACTAATTTATATATCAAAAAATAAAAAATTCTAATATAACTAAGTACTCTAAGCACTCTTACCTAATTATCCAATTACTTATGCTTAATTATTTATTATTTATTATTTATTTATTTACATTTATATTAAATTATTTTACTTATAATTTAGACTTATTTATTTATTTTATTATCTATTATTTTATAGTTCAACTTGAAAATTTTCACACTTAGAGATTTGAACTCTCAACTTGCTTGAACATCAGTCTAATTACTTAGATGCTTTAAGCCACTATGCTATTGTGTCAAATATATATTGAAAGTACAAATTATATTTATAGTGCTGTATTATTTTATTAGATACCATAAGCTGTGACAGTGTAACACTGGTGACATGTAACAGGGCCAAAAAAATATTCTACTCTTATATAAAACATTCAATAACTTTAAATTAGTATCTATTACATTGTAGTTTTATAATTTCAATGTAATTTTATATTAATCTAATTGTAGGTTATCAATGGCTATATATTAGAGATAAATAGTAGAAAGTTCTATAATATTTAATATATTTTTTAAATATATTGTCTCATCCAATAATTAGTTATAATACTAATATTATGGTATTATTAGAGCATAATTATAGTATCTTTAAATTATATATTGACATTTTATTTTCAAAAGAATTTAAATAGTTTATCTAATAATTTAACTAATTTATTTTTTATTCTGATAATTGAACTTATGCAATATATTACATTATAATTTTTAGGCCATTTTGCTGATGGGGATCGCCGCTTCTCATCATAGGCTAACCACATCGAGATTAATCGATGGTTTCTGATATAACCCCTACACTACATAATATTGGCTGTTATTTGTGATATACTAACCCCACCCCTCTCATGCCTCTCATGCTCTTCACCTCATACACTAACAAACAGTCAAACACCATCTCTTCCCGCATCCCGTATGCCGCACATCACCCCTGGTCATACACTTGATGCACCAGGTGTTCTTGTTCAAGCGTAGAGGCCGCTAGACTTCTTTCTAGTCAGTAAGCGTACATCAACCACCAAAAAGCTGTGTGATACCAGGCAACTGAACGCACGTGTTCTGGTGTCGAGGCTACCGAACTTTCTGGCCGGTAAGCGCCCATAAGCTGTGTGAGATGGGCGGCTGGAAAGGCCCGGAGCCTGGCTCAGAAAACGGTGATTGGTATACCCTTCTAACCAAGGATAAAGTACTTCAGTGCGTGTCCATCTCCCCCAGAGCGTGCTGTATCCGAGTTTTGTTTTGAGCCCTGTCAGCGCGGCGAAATTTAATTTAATTCAGGCAGGGTTGAATTTTCGCTGCAGCGGCTGGCGGACTGGCGATCGCCGATCACTGGCAGGGCCTTGACGAACCCACACGACTGCTTGCGACGAATGTCTTCCTACCACCAATCCTCACCCCGACCCGTACTCTTGCAAAACCTCATTTGTTCGGTCGCCATGGCATTTCTCTGGCGCTCTTTAGGTAATGCTGGGTTTTTCCCCCAACCCGGACAACTCACCACCACAGGTCGGAGTTGTGCTCGGTGCTCCTCTATCCGCCCTTGTGAGGGCCCCAAGGCTATCCACATGTACATTACTGAACCTTTCGAATGCATGGAACACAGATTTTCGTGTATGCCAGGTCTGATGGTGTTGCGTCATCTAACCGCAAGCTTAAAAGGCCCCAAAGCCACCCCATAAACACGTCTGCTCACCCATTCCCTCTACCACGAACGGCCACAAGTACATTTATCCGTATTTCAGTCTTCCCTCGGAAAGCATGTCTTGCTACCCCGTTGACGTTGTCGCCACCCCAACATCCGAGAAGGGCTCTCGGGAAAATATCAACGGAGAGCTGGTAAGTTACCTTCAATCTGCCTCAGGCCCACTTATCTGACGTAGTGAGGTGAAAAGTTGGAAGGAGTATCACTCACTGGTCCGGCTGGAAAACCTGGGCGACCATCGTTCAAGTGTACTGACTGCCCCATACGTTGTACACAAGAGCAGGTCCTTAAGCGACATTACCGAGAGATACACCTACCTGGTTTCGATTGTCTGGAACACGATTGCGACCACAAATGGACTCAGAGTCGTAAATCCGAGTACAGAAAACACCTCCGCAAGGAACATAGACTAGAAGATGACAGAATCGACAGAATACTAGGCCCTTCAAGGCGGCGTCGCGGCAAGGGAAGAGTCATCGAAAGCGATCCACCACTGCATTTTCTACCTCCCATTGAACGCGACCAACAAATTCTAGCTGAGCCTCAGCGACGCCCACTAATGCTACCCCTCCATGCAGTGGGGGAAGATACGCACCGCGCCTCCCCGCCTCTCATACCATCTGTGGCCTACAATCCTCGGCTAGGACATGCAGAACCAGAAATTACAACAACCTGGCGCGAAGCATCAAGTGGATTAGAACACCTTGTTGCTACCCATGCTCCTTCCAGGTTATTGTCCGAAGAAGAGTTTGCCCTACTGAGGGTATATTATAAAATTCATCGCCGGTTTCGGTTCGTACATGCTTTTTTACATGTGACATATCATAAACTCTGCTCTCAGATTTCCACCAGTCCACCCGAGATCCACTAGTACTGCCGACATCCCACCCAACCCAGGGTGTGTTGCAAGCTGTGGTGAGATAAAGCGGACGTGCGGAGGTAAACCTAAATTAGACAAAACCTCAGTGGTCGCGTGTGCAGCACAATAACTGTTACTGTATGTATCACCTAGATTAGACCGAATCTAGTGAGGCCAGGGGGGGTTGTATAATGAGTGATTGCGCAGTATCCACAAAAATGCATCCAAGTATGTGCAGTAAAGCTATGATCAAAGTGAAAACAAGACTGTGGTCCGCAGTGATGGATTTTGCGGCGCGTGAAGGATATACTACTGGTAGGATCACAGCAAGGCAGTAGAAGCGTGGGAAATAAGTACGGAATAGGCAAGTGGCAATTAGTAGACGTTGCTATACGTAGGCGTAGGGCTGGAATGTGAGCGCATGTGAGCGCATGTGAGCAGCTGATTCGATATAATTTGCATAAGGACTACTTAGGTCATGACACCCATACGAAAACGTGACACGGCAACAGGCCACGGTGTGACAATCAATAGTGCTTACAACGAAGTGCTTACAATAATACAACAGCATCGATAGGAAGAATGGGATACAATAAGAGACGCGGAGACTTCGCTGTGATGTAGCGAAGTGGACCGAATATATTACGTTGCACGTTTCTCGTAAGAAGCTATAAAAGATGCCCCAAAGTGGGCCTTGCCTCAATTCTCGACACTAGGTCTGCCCCTTAGGTGCGAGGGGTACAGATTCGGGCGACCATAATGACCATCAACAATTGGAGTAAGGGCGAAAAGTGCCGTTACAGGATTGGATGGGAGCGGCATATTCAACCCGGGGAGTGCCAAGTGGAGCTGTCCAAGTCGTTCGTGCACGCTCTCCTATGAATGGAAAAGGGTTATGAGAATAAGCAGCATAAAACAATCCAAAATCACCGCACCTTCAGAAATGTTCTTGCTCGTCATGATCGGTGGTGTGGACTCAGGTTCGGTAACGCAGGTCATAACGTGTGGGGGTAGGGCGACGATTGAACGGTTCTCCATTGCAGGTGGATACTCCGTAATCCCAGAATGGTCCAATCGACCGTGTTCAATGGCGGGAAGCAAAACTGGTTGTGACTTGTGTCGTGCTAAATAAGCGGCCCTGCGACGGGACCCCGCAGGCTTGCCTAGTACCATATCGCAGTTGACACCAGGGTGATGCTTCTTAAGGTGAACCCTATACTCGTAAGGGCGACCCCACTCGGCATCGCAAAACAGACACAAATTGGGTGTGTGTTTCTTTAGATAATGTCGATTAAGGCCTTGTTGCTGCACATATTTTGCGCCGCAATCTTTGCACGAGAATTGAGTACTAACTTTTACGGATGTCAGTGGGTCGCCTAGACTAGTGCAATAACTCTACCTCACCTGTCTTTCTCGATTTTTGGTACTGATGGGACCAGTCCTGTGGTCCTCTTTTTTCTCGACTACTAACAGGAGGTGGTTTATGCGAAGAACCGCGAAGAATTTGAGCCATGGGAAGGTCGAATGCCGTATCAAAGCGTGTGAAAATGTTGTTCGAAAGGTCTCCGTTTGAAATAGCCGAAGCAGGCAGACGCACAGTCGACTTGGGAGGCGCGGAGGTGGAGGCGACAGGTAAACCGGCGACAGGAACGGCAGCGACGGGGACGGGGAACAGTGTATCACTCTCGTTACTGATAACATAATTAGGGGGTATCAGATGGGAAGGCGCGGGATGTGTCTAAACGCCTGTGTAAGTGGATTCGAGGAAAGGGTGCCGCAGCCAACGTAACGGACCTCTCTGTTGATAATTGCGAAAGAGCCCTTCTCGAATGTTGGGGCGGTGACAACGTCAGTTTGGATGGGGTGGCGAGACATGATTTCCAAAGGAAGATTGTGATATGGACAGGTAACCGCGGCTATTTGTAGTGGAGAGGAGGGGTGAGCAGACATATAGAGGTTAGAGTCGTTGGGAGGGGGGAGGAGGGCACGGTCTTAAAGCAGCCCTTTAAGACCGTGATTGGAGGAGACAACACCATGAAACTTGGCATCCACTGGAGTCGTTGTGCCATAAAGACGGCGTGCTAGAAGATCAATGAACATGAGATCTAGACTTGCATTAGTCCATGGCACTCGGGAATGTGTGACGTTGCGAGTAGTGCCATCATCTCGCTGGCACATTCTCGGGTGTGCGTTTAGGTAGGAGGATTGGCGAAAAGACAGCCCACGGATGTTTCTTCTAGAGGGAAGAAGAAGAAATGAGAGAGCCCCAATGTGAGAAATGTGGGGTAAGTACAGTAAAACAATCGGAGTTGATTTCTTTTTCGACTGACAACCGTACATGTCAATTTGCCGTTGCTATTGCCGGATGCGAATGGGACGGGACGGAGGGGGGTTGCACAGTAAGTTAGCAACCACATTATTCACAAAAGGGCATTTGGGCAGGCGGAAAAAGGGGGAATGGGAGGTGAAGCTAGTGAAGGTTTCGTTTATGGTGTGGTGGCACCGGGCAGGTTGGTTTGCATATGTGTGTGTAAGTGTGTGTGTGTGTTTGTAGGGATTGCCGTACCACGTATAACTTACTCACGCGTCAAATCCTCGATCATAGGGCACTAAGATCTGGAGATCGATTTCATTTGATTCATTCATTCATCTTCATGTGAACCCACAAGAGCGGTTTTTTCTTTGGAAAAGGGGGGGGGGGGTTATGTCCTGCCCCTCGACCGGAATCGGCGGAATGATGGGGAGACCGTTTTTTCCGTGCGGATGGCCTACTCAGAACCGAATGGTTGCCTCGTTGTATCTGACCGGTGCGTAAACTGAACACACGTACTTGGGGCACATCGATAGCATTGGCCGAGGAGACGGAGGGAGCAGTACCTGTTCTGATCTTCAATTTCCTTTGGTGACTCAGAAGAGACACAATTTACAGCAACGCGCTAACTGACTTTTTGAAGAATTTTTCGAGGGAGGTCCGGCCTTGGCAGTGCAAGTCGTAAGCAAGTACACTTCTGCTTTTCATTTTTTCTTCCTCCTTTTTTCCCTCTCCCTTTCAACGTGTAGCAGTATCCATTTTCTTTCTTTCTTTGTCATGACACCCGCCCCGCTGACGAAAGCGCGTATCGTCGTCCGCCACGCACCTTGAACGAGGAGACAAGTTTTCAATTATAGGTCGCTGCAAAGTTTTTCGTAGATTGTGATGCCACAGATGAACATTAACGCAGGTCAATCTACACAATGATCCGAGGGACTATCTCTATGGGCGATGAAAATAGAGAGAGAAAGAATGCCCTTCTAGAACGACTCGGAAAACATGTGTAGATACGCAGTTTCCGACTGTTTTTTCCCGTGAGCATTTGAATTTCGGACAGGTCGTGTGTCGAATGACGCGATGCACGTTCCCCATTTGACCAGAGGCAATTACTCCTGGATGGACTCGTGTTGCTGAGATGCCCTTATCGTCCCTGCTGTCCCTTCTCTCACACGGTCGCGATATCCCCCATGGCTGAGAGTTGCTACGCGGCACTTTCTGGGCCCGTCAGTCAGCGTGAATGAGCATCACCCTGTTTATCAGTGTACCATTTTGTGGACTCATTTCATTTTATTTGTATGTTCTTCCGCTGACGATGCCAGTGTTAAAGTAACCTGTCAAAACCTCAAACATTGACATGAAATCCATTGTACCATAGCGCGCCAGGGGTCAGTAAGAACCTATTTTACGCGAGGCCCCCCATTAGCCGCTTTCTGGATAATGTCGCAAAGGGGGCGTAGAGGCGACGCAATCATGATGCGACAATGCGAAAGAGGCGAAAGAGAGATATTGGACCCGACAGGCTGGACATAGAGGGGTCATCACAAAACGGGATAAGTGCACAACATGATTGCTGACATTCTTGACATGAGGTTGGAACGGTGATCTCAGGGTTGGGTTTGCTGACTGTATTGTGGAGTGTAAGGAAGGAAGTCGCCGAAACGGAGGAGAATGACAATCAAACGACGTTGTTTAGGTTAGGTATCATAACGCCGGGGCGAAGTGGGCACATTCGCACCTAGAACCGTAAGCCCGATCAAGTGAATAGTGTGATTGATTTCCGTAGAAAGCAATATGGTGAGTGATAACAGGTGCAAAGCCGAGATCTGGGGCCTCACCTGCCCTATTATCGATGGTAAGCAAAGTTTAAAGGAAGCACGATTAGGGCGATAACGACGCCTCTGGGCATGAGGCAATGGGAGACAGCCTGCAGGACCGGAAAGGCCATCTCGGGACATGACCGTCGTGCGGTACATATCAGCACAATGACATATGTCAGCGATTGTCCGGGCGATCTAGACTTGAGACCTAACAAGAAATTTTCTGACAAGGAGCTTCGGGGGTTACACGAGTCCACGCAGAGGAGTTTGGGACTGATTGGAAACGTCTTGAAAACGCGTGTACGCGCGAGGGCCGGAAAGCTCCGGGGGTGAGTATAGCACAAGTGCCAAGTGCCACAAGCAAGCGTAGCTGATGGATGGGGGGAGGGGGTCGAAACCAAGGGTTGGCACTTTTATGGCACCCACTAGAATGATTGTTAAGGGTCAAAATAGAACCTGAATCGACCGTACTAAGCGGCGAAGAATGTACAGAAAGGCGCTCAAGCTGTAGGAGCAACCGAGCAACGGACGGACGCGACACTGAGACGCGGGCTCGTGCCACATGTAATTCCTGCCGTCACGTGCCTCGCGTATCACGTGTCCCTGCGCTCCGCCGGTCCCTTTTTGTCTGCTTGGTCTCGGCCAGTCTTCATCTTCGCTGCGCTGCACTAGTAACCCAAACAACATTGTGCCCACCTAAGCCTCCGAACCGCTGTGTGTATCGCCTTTTGGTGAAATGCCGACTTTCTTTTATCCACTCTAGCAGCCTAGCTCTAATAATCTCTGTCCGAGTCTGTCCTTCTCGGACACGCTACCGCGCTACAATACTCGTACACTTTCCTAGACCTTATATTTACTACTCATTTAACTCGTATGTCATGCATTGATAGGTGACTGTGTGACGGCTAACCTTTCACGGATCATGGTACGTATCCCCGTAATGGGCCCATACTATCCGGATCCCAGCCAGGTTCAACTCTTCAAGATTTCAAGTTAAGCATCAGGTCCCAATTGAGTCTGTGTATTCCTTCTCCGATCCAGATCATCGTGCGACGACATCAACTTTCGATCATCCATCCTGGTACCGTAAAAAATCACGCCAATACCGTCGCCGTCACCGGGCGATTGTCCCTGATTATCTGTCTTACACTAAACTTCCACTGAGTCTTCTCGTGAATCCCTTCATAATGTCTAATTCATCACGATATTTTATTTCAGATGTTAAGCACCCACACAGTTCTTGGGGATACAGCCCGAATATCACGAGCTCACATGCCTCCATGTACGATCTTCTACTTGTACTTTGATAAGCCCGCTTCTCTAGATCGCAGGAACCATCACTTTGGTCCTCAGGCCTCAGGCCTCAGTCTATGTGCATTGCACTGCGTGAAATAAGATGGTAGTATAGATTTCGCTGGCCTCATGCTGCACTACAACGCCATCATAGATAAGATAGCGTCCGATACAGCGTCCAGCGCTCTCGAACCGCAACCCGCCAGTAACTTATCATATCCGTGTCTCGTGCACGAAATATCCATCAGAGAGAGCTAGAAGAATATAAATAACAGAAGTATAGTACAACATGCCCGCGGCCGCAACTAATACAAATGATACTACTGATCATAATCATCCACCGCGCGCCCTCCTTCGTTGCCAGTTCCGACCAAACCCCCACCACCGCCGCCCCACCCACCAAGATTGCGTAAGAGCGGATCAAGCGACGCAAGTTCATCTTTGATACTATTCCGCGCGAACACGTCCAGATCCTTAAGCAGCGTCGAAATAATTTTCTGTGCACCCCAATTAAAAAAAAAGGAAGGGAAAAAGGGGGGCGCCATGGCAAGTCCCACGAAGCGATCACGCGATGGTATCTCAACATCCGTAAAATTCACACACAAAGGGCGGATTTACGCACCTTGAACTTGCTGTCGACCTTAAGTACAAGCTCTCCCTGCGCCGGCGTCCAACTCGGTGGAGGACTATTCAGCACCCCGCCCCCGCCGGTACCGCCAAGTGCCGTCGAGCCAAGGGCGACATTCCAGAGCGCTTCGTCCGCGGGGGTGATATGCGTCTGATTTTGGAAGAGGTAT
>QLOU01000356.1:0-18690 GCA_003313715.1 Russula abietina
GGTCCTGGACACGCCGTGGTCATATCTTTGGGTCGTTATTGTCTCGTGGGGGAGGGATGCGTCATGAGGTTCGTCTCAAGTCCCTCTTCCTCGTTCGTCCGAAGCAATTATCGTCTCTTCGTCGCTCGTCCAGGCCTCCTTACAAGACCTATCGTGGCGCATTTAACTATTACCCGATGAAGATTGGTGACTATGTTCACATCGGTGCCAATACCATCGTAGAAGCTGCGACTATTGGCAACCATGTGGAGATCGGGAAGAATTGTGTTATCGTGAATACGCTCGCTCGCCTCTTACATCTTTCCCTTCTCACCTTCTCGCGTATATGCGCATACTTTTGCTTACGCAGGGAAAATTCACAATCATCAAAGATTGTGCAAAAATTGCGGATAACACCATCATCCCACCCAACACCGTCATCCCAGCGTTGACCCTCTTTGCCGGCTCGCCAGGTGCGCAATGTGGTATCACGAAAATGAAAAGTAAACCTCATGTTCGCCTAATATAGGACATTTTGTAGAAGACCTTCCAGAGTCCACGCAAGAGGTTATCGAGGCACATACCAAGTCATATTACGCGCGATTCCAGCCAGCGGAGCGGTAACGCAGCACGACATTTCTACTCGCTCAGGGCTATCCCTCAACTGGCCTCAAATGTAAGTCGTTCTTCCCACATCCCACTTTGCTTCTCGACACGTTAGGCTCCGGCCGAAACCTTCGGCGCTGACCAGGTTCTTCTTCCGTAGCTGGCGTCATCGACATACTTATCGCGGAAATCTGCTCGATTTTCTTCATGTTCTCCCACCAGATATTCGCCCCGTACCTTGTCAAAAGGTAATCCTCTACTTTTCTTCGGCCGCTGGTGCGGACAGCAGTTCGGCGGCAATAGGGGAGAATGTGACGCACTATGCATAAGGTCAGGTAGTCGAGGCCCCACAAAGAAAGTGAAACTTAAGTTAATTCAAGTTCGGTGTCGTTGAAGTATGATTTACCTGGTTTTGGTACTGTATTCGAATAAATAGTGAATAACGTGAATGCAGAAATGTGAAACCTAATATATTTGGCCAACTACGCTACATAATATAGTTCAGGTAAGCATATAAGTATGCTGCCTCGTAGACTTGTAAGAGAAAGTATGAATGAATGAGAAAGGTGAGAAAAGAAAGTGATGGGAAGTGTTAAAAGGAAGTAAATATTGGAGATGAGAGGGTAGAGGAAGATGAGCATCATGTTGTAAGACTCCCTTGATGATCACTGTAAATGGGAGCAAGAGAGAAGGGGGAAGAGGTGGTGGAGAAGAGAATGCTAACTGTAAAGTTCACCATGTAAAACGTTGGCGGATCGGCTGAAGTTGGCAAGGGTTCCGCAAAAGGAAGACGTGGAAGATGCGGAAACAAAAGTAGTGGAACGAAACTCGAGGAGTGAGGCAGGAGAGGGATCTATCGAGGCGTCGACGCAACAAGGGAAGGGGAAGAGGAAGATAAAAGACAAGGTATGGTAGAAAGAGCAGAAAGTGAGAGGAGGTCGGATTCGGCTTGATGTTGACGGACGAGAGGGGGTTGGGCGAGAGAAGGACGTCCATAGGTTAGAACGGAAAGCATGAGGGGAGACAGCCGTGTGGTAATAGACGGGAGGCTAGAAGCGAAGCACAGAGGTAAAATGAAGGAGTTGGGGAAGACTGGGGCGAATCTGGAGCGACATCCGAGCAGTGGAGGACACATTGTCCATCGTGAAAGAGGAGGGTTAATCCAGCGTAGTGGAGGCCGGAAAGGAAATGGGAAGAAGGTAGAGGGGGAGTTGTGGAACGGCGAGTGGGATGCTGAAGGGAGACTCGACTGGAAAGGAGGTAAGAAAGGTCTGTGTCGTGGAAGGAAAGATTAAAGTCATGCATTACACTATATGCAGTGATCCAGGAACAAGGGAGCTTGTGCGAGAGTCAACGATAGTTACGAGAGAATAAAGGGGTCGGCATGGAGGGGAGAGTGACAGTGAGCAATAGAGAAAGTCCAGTCGGCAAGAGTGATGGAGGCCATGAGGTCGTGAAGGAGACCAACGATGGCAGAAGAGTCATTGAGTCGGGAGATGGAAGGAGAGTCGAAACCATGCAGGTGGAAAGGCATGGTCAGGGTTTATGAATTGAAAGGAAAAGGGAAGCGTAGGAAAGAATGGATCTTCTGTGCGACGAGAGTGCCAAGCAAGGAGGCATCAGAGCGATGCAAGGGGTTGGAAAGTCAAATGGGGCCAGATTTTGGAAACAAGACACTGTACAACGAGGCGACGGAGGGTCAGTGGCAAGCGACGATAAAGAACTAGGAAGTCAAACAAGTCGATGATGTCGCAAATACAGAAAAATTGCCGGTGAGGATCATTTGTGGCAACGCGGAGGAGCTCCATGTAGTCAGTAAGAACAGCGACGTCTTGCATAACCACGCTGTCAGAAAGCATATTGTCGGGGTCGACGGAAGGGATTGAAAGTACTGGAGGAGGGATGGGGTGGTTGAAGATAAAAAGGGACTTGGGCCAAGAGGTGAGCCAGCCATATGCGGCCTGGAAACGCTCAGCAGAAAGCACGAGTGAAGAAACAAGAGGGAAGTTGCAAAGATGGTAGAGTCATTCATAGCTTCAACCATTGTGACACAGAGACACAGGTGATCCGGGGGAGGGGGTATGAGGAAGAGAGAGACGAGCCTGGTGAGTGAAGAGGACAAGAGCATCTGAGTTGATGCAGACATTAGGTGATGCTGGACCTTCCCGATCTTGCAATGACTCCCCCACCTGCGTTGAAGTGCCGAATGGCATTGATTTTCATAATGTGGTGAAGCGCGTTAGCGTTCACGGAGAAGAAGTTAAGCCCCTGAGGGGGAGCGGCGCGAACAGACGGTAAAAACGAGTAAATAGAAAATGAAAATACAGGGGGATTAGATGGCCTGGAGAAAGGACAGCTGAGGAGGGTAGACGTGAGGAAAGGCGGAGACATAAGAATTTACCAGTTCAACACGGATGGGGGAGTCATCGCGAGAATGTGAAGATCCGGCATCAGTACAAGTACAGAGACGACGGGCAGCGTCATCCATGTCTCGGTGTCAGCTAGGGGTCGGGGTCGGGAATTGACGGAAACAGGACGGGGCCCTGGAGCGGGTACAGAAGCAGCGAGCAGAAGTGGGAAGAATGCCTCCGACGGCGGAAAGGGCTTGCGGAGCTTGTTCAACGACGGAGCGTTGAGTGGAGATCTTCTCCTCGGTGTGTTGTAACTGCTGCGAGAGAAAGGGAGCGCGGTCAGCAGGGCGAAGATAAGCAAGATCTGCGATGTCGCAGAAGTTGGTTGAAGAGCCTCAAGACGAGCGGTAGCGGCCTGCAGAGTAACACATCCGTCATAGCGGCTGACAGTCCTGTAACCGAGGCGTCGGTATGTTGGGTATGAGAAAAATTGAGCCTGGATTTGTCGGGAAGGAGCAGACGTGTCCGAGGGGCGCGGTGACATTGGGTGGCCTTCGTTATTAAGGACATAGAGAAGCGAGACGCTGAGCCCAGATTCAAAGGCAGTGAAAGGGTCGGTAAGGAACTAAGAGGTTTGGGCCCATGTGTCGAATACAACGCAATTAACGTCCCCGTTTAGAGAGATGGCTGGAGACCAGGGTAGACCGCACTTGCTCGAGGAGATTTAGTGCTCCCGGGTAGCATTCGGGTCTACGGATACGAAAACATAGTCAACTGCGTTGCGTCCGTCTCACGGAATGATACAGACGGGATCGTCGGGGTGCGCGAGAGAGTGCTCGCCAAGAGGAAGGTGCTGATGAAGTGGAGTGGTGGTGGTGGACTGGTGGACTGGTACAAAGCGCCATACACAATCGCGGTCACGTGGACATCTTATCTTATCTCGCAGTCCCCGCATTATCTTCCACGCCACCCGCCACCCCACGCCCACACCAAGTCTTCCGAGTCGCTCCGACGGCTCTGTGCGCGCTTTGTTGCCGGAAACTTATGGAAAAGCCCATCTCAGGGAAGGTTGTCGCGCAGCATAACTCGAGAGAGAGCTGCTGGATTATTGTTCACGGTATGTGATCACGCAAAGCAAAAAACAAGTCATGTTCATGACTTTCGCAGGCAAAGTCTACGATGTCACTGATTTTCTGGACGGTATTTGATACTCTGTTTGACCTCTTTCAACATACTTACACCTTTTCTTCTTATTTAGAACATCCTGGTGAGGGTCCCACCAGGCCATCTGCCGACGACGTTAGTCATATCATCTAGGTGGGAGTAAGATCATATTGAAGTATGCCGGGAAAGACGCTACGTATGTCTCTGAACGATCTACAACCTTTTTCAGTTGAGCTAATGCAACGCAGCCAGGAATATGAGCCAATCCATCCTCCAAACGCCATAATTGATAACCTTCCTCCAGAGAAACAGTGAGGATTCCTCGTCGTTCACGAAAACACGCAGATACTAAGCCAAGGCAGCTTAGGGGCAGTAGAAGAGGGTACAGCTGAGAAGGTTGAAGTCAAGGTAACGGAGCAGGAGAGGGCGCGCTTGCAACGTGTTGAAGCACGACCACCTCTATCTGAGATCCTTAATCTGCATGACTTTGAGGTGCGATATTTTCTTTGTTAGCCTTCTCGTAGCTTTTTAACTCCTATTCAAAGGCGATTGCGAGACTCACAATGCCCGAGAAGGCGTGGGCATACTACTCTTCAGCGTCGGATGACGAAATTACCAACCGCGAGAATCACGCCGCCTTCCACCGGTCCGTATTTTTTAACTAGTAGACTTGGACGCGGGGAATCTTTAGTACTAAGTCTTTTGACTCGTCAGGATCTGGTTTAGGCCACGGATTCTTCGTGACGTGACAAAGGTCGACTGGTCAACGACGATTCTCGGTCACCCGTCGAGAATGCCAATATACATAGTCAGGAGTTCAAATATCTACACGAGTTTATAGTGACGTTGTAGACAGAGTGCGACAGCTCTTGGGAAGCTCGGACATCCGGATGGAGAGCTGAATTTGACTCGAGCTGCGGCAAAACACGGTATTATCCAAATGGTACTCCGCCACCACGTATCCTTTTCTGCTGTCACAACTGATACAGAATTAATCCTAGATACCTACTCTATCGTCATGTTCCTTTGACGAAATAGTTGATGCCGCTCAACCAGATCAAGTGCAGTTCTTCCAGCTGTACGTGCCCAATTACTGTCTGTCACGGTACTTTGATTTTCACTCTCATACTCTGAAAGATACGTCAACAAGGATCGCGCCATAACCAAGCGCATTGTGCAACATGCAGAAAAGCGCGGCGTCAAGGCGCTGTTTATCACTGTCGATGCCCCCCAACTGGGTCGGCGCGAGAAAGTTGGCTAATTTGCTGGTCGTATCCTCTAGCTGACATGAAAGGACAGGATATGCGTATGACGTTTGACGCTGCTGACCCTCATGAAATTGGAAAGTCCAACAGCAATCAGGTTGATCGCTCCCGCGGTGCCGCAAAGGCGATCACGGTGAGTTGCGAATAGAACAACTACATGCCAGCTGACTACAACCAAGCCAAGGGATTTATCGACCCAGGCCTGAAATGGGCAGATATTCCATGGTTTAAGAGCATTACGAAAGGTGATTGGAGATTCCTTCCTATCTCGTTTGAACTTCCCCATAATGATTTGCTCAAACCTGTGATCCGTCAAAAAGTCCCACTCATCCTCAAAGGCGTGCAAACATGGGAGGACGCCTCGGAAGCATATGATCAGAACCTCGCCGGTGTCGTCCTCTCGAATCATGGCGGGCGGCAACTGGACTTTGCGCGTTCTGGAATCGAAGTTCTCGTCGAGGTTGTCGAGAAGTTTAAGGAGAAGCGCGGCATCGCCTTCCCGAACGATCGGTTCCAACTGTTTGTCGATGGTGGAGTCAGGCGTGCGACAGATATACTGAAGGCTGTTGCCTTGGGTGCAACAGCAGGTGCGTATTGCAAGCCGCGATAAAATGGATATCCTAAGCTTCGTTTCAGTGGGGATAGGTAGACCATTCCTATATGCGTTCTCGACCTACGGCGTCGATGGGGTCGACCACGCCCTCCAAATTCTGCAGGTAAGCAGTTGCTTTTTTCCAAAGGACGTTCCTGACTTCCCGGATATCCTCCAGGACGAGTTTGAGATGAACCTTCGCCTTTTGGGTGCCCCGACCATCAAAGATGTTGTTCCTGCCATGGTGGATGCAACCAATATCCACTCTCATCTAGTGGCTGTTCCGCATGATCAACTTTATGAAACCAATTGTACGCGTTTGTCCCACCCATCTGTACGAGGATTAACTGTCTCCTAGATGTGAACATGCAACATGCACGTCTCAGGGACATCAAGGCGAAGACGAAACTCTAGGCCCTATTTACAGTCCTTTGGTACCTTGCTTAGCACGCTCTTGCGTAGAGAACTAGTACTCCTGCCCATTCGTCATCCAAATGTTGTCAGATTATAATATTGGGTATCGAATACCAATCTGTTTGTTATGCTACAACGCGCGAGGGCACGGATAGATAGGGCACTAGTACTGGGCCTAAATATACCTTGAAGTAAGTCATGTCTCCGATTAAACCGATAGGTGGACCAGGCCGATGGATCCCATCAATAAATCATCTTCAATCTACCGCTATCTTCTCGCCCCCGCGCCACCACGGTCCACCACTGCTCATCCAAGCAGCGACCATCCAAGCCTCATGGCGAAACGCAGCGACAGCCTCCGTATCAGCGTCCCTATCGGCGCGCCAAGCCCGAAGTTCCAGCGCGCGCGCGAGCGCACTGAACCCCGCCGAGCAGCCCACGTGTGCAGAGGGAAGAGCGGCGAACGCATCGCGGTGTATGAGGATCAGCTCGAGATACTCCCCGCATGTGGTCTGGAGCCCCCCGTCGGCCGCACCGTCCGTGTCCGGATCGTAGGAACGCGTGAGGGATTCCAGGAGTGCGCAAGGAGGCGGCGTAGTAGCTGCTGCTACCGATGCCGCCGCCGCCGGTGGTGAGTGTGGCGCGTCGGAGGAACTTGAGGAGGCCATAGTGCCGGACTGATTTTTTTGGGGTTTTTTTTTTCGAGGTCAGTCATATAGTCAAAGGGCGCTACCACGGTTACTATACTATAGCACTTACTTGGTAGTTCCCTTCGTCGTTCATTTGCATGTCGGACGCGGTGGGTGTGGTGGGTGCTGGCTCGTTTGCCATGGTCTGCCTCCACATACAAGTCAGCAAGCCTGGCAAGGTGGGTAGTAAGACCGGTAGACGAGGGAAGGGACCCACCCTGATCCTTTGCTGCAAAGTGAGCGACTCGAGCAAGGCCGCAAGTTCAATGTCAAGCTGTTGAGAAGGTAGTCGATTAGCATCAATAAACATCAGATATGGAGGAGGAGGGGGGGGAGGGGGAGGATGGTGATGCTAACCTCGGACATGCCAGTGGGGTGTGAATGAATGGGAGAAGGCATAGTCATGACCATTGTCTCCATTGTAGTGGTTGTTATTGTTGTCGGTGGTGTGGTGGTGTCAACAAGTGTGGGGTAGATGATGCATGCTCTGGTGAATAAATTTTCTTTTATCACGGAGAATGGGTCGAGTCACATTGGGATACACATGGATTAGGGGACACGCGCGTGCCGTGCTGTGATGCTCACGAAGGGGTCCCCTCACCGTTGCCACGCCCCCCGCAACAGTCGGATCAGGCGTGCTCGGCTCATGAGCTCGATGGCCTGTAATTAGGGCATAAATAACTTGGCGGGGTGATGATCAGGTCACGATCAACTAAGACTAGAAGTTATTATACACGAGGCAGCCCATGACAGACAAGCCTGCGAAAAATGCATCGATAATTGATTATCGTAATCACACAACCGCCATGCACCATTACACGAGGACGAGGCAAGAATGGTCCTACGTCACTTTCCTGGGCTAAGCGACCACGGAATACCCTACCGGAGCGCCCCAAATCCTAAAATGAGGCAGAAAGCAATGCAAGCGGTTCCGAAAACAGCGCTGGGTAGCTCGAATACTTCCCAGAGGCACGCAACAATCCCAATAATGACCAGCGCGAAACCGACAAGCATGAAACACGAACATATGCCGTGGCAATTGTTCAAAAGGCGAGCCAAAGCAACTGCATTTTCTTGGGCATCGGCATCGTGGTCGCCTTCGCGGTCACCGTCGCCGGCAGGGGTACCAACGCATGGCACTATCGCCCTTAAGTTGAATAATGACACACGCCGCATGCCCATTTCAAGACATGCTGGGTGATGCAAGTGCGCAACGAGACCTTCTGTGATAGCCGAATGCAACGACGATCGCGCGTCGGTAGCAGTTGTCGAGAAGAACCGGGTAGAGGGTATGGAAGTCGGGTGAGCATTTGATATGGCGCTGTGTTCGATATCCTTCGACAATCTTACGCCCCTTGACTCGAGGGTGGAGGGTGCCTGCGTGCTGGTGATGGCCGTTGGTTCAAATATACCGGGATTCATTGGTTCAACATCAGCCGTCATAGCACCAGTCCCATGGTTCGGTTTGTCAGGAACCACTTGTGCCTCGCTTAATCTATGACGGACGAGGAGAAGAGAGCCCGCATATGCTATGGAGGCTTGTCGCACAGGGTCACTTTTCTATGGGTGCCGCTGAAGCGTAACCAAGAGACCCTTACCAGCTGCACCATGAAAGATCAAAGAACCGGCCAACGACGAGAGGACCAGTTTGCTTGTTAGACTTCCATCATCCTTCCGTGAGGCTAGTTTGAACAACAAACTGTCAACGGTTGTAAAGAAGCTAGCCTGTGCGTGCGGGCTCAATTAGACAACTTTAGCCATGAGGTAGGTGACTGACACAAATGCTAATCAGTTGCAAGCGATCCCCCCAGATTTGGGTGATATGGGCAACTGTATGCACCGCAACAGTCTTCGACAATGCTCTTTTCTCACGTGCGTCCACTGTTAAAAATCTGTTTTTATTCTGCTTTATAAATGGCCGGGGACACAATGACTCGCTTTTCGTCTGAATGATAGGTTCGGTGACTGGTGGGGGTTGATCCGGCTGGGAACTAGTATCTACTTGTGTGGGTAAGCATTGGCGGGATGAAACGATTCTTCTGGATAGAGCGTACCAGAAGACACAAGGACCATCGCCGTATGAAAGTCGAGGACAATCTTGGACTATATGCGCATCCAAATCATCAGTCGGAACTCGGGCATTTTCTCGGGCGTTCTGGCTAAAAATAGGACTAATACGAACATGGGAATTTCCAGGATTAAGATATCTTTTGAGAGACTTTCACGGGCGGCAATTCTGGGTGAATGAAAGTGAGAGCTGATGCGCTGATGTTCAGGATGTGCTGGTGCCACGAACATCAAGGTGTGAATGTTGAACACAATCGGACTAATAATACAAAGGGCATACCATATCATCACCCCGTATATATTACTTATCTGTAAATTGGGAGGCTTAGTATTTGGCATTGTGATGATGATGGTGACGACGATGACGACGACGACGACACCTGCTTGATCTGCTTAGCTGAAGTTTGTGTACCTTTATCCACTTTATCTGAATAAAATTTAACGCTTCTTCTAATGGAAAACACAATGCCGTCTATAGAAGAGTAGAGGCGTTCCACCGCATGTTCTCGTGATAGCTGTTCTGATTCCAAGACGTGGCCTCTGACCATAGGCCGTACCCATAAAGCGTATGAACCGCTTGGTCTTCGTCTCACTTTCTTTAAGGAAGAAGAACATGACTATCATTTCGTGAGGCTGTACACTTTTTGTGGATTCTCAACATCGACGTCACATCCGTTACATAGGTTGGAATCATAGCTAATAATCTGTTGGATATCAAGAACCGGTATAACGTGCGAGAGCTGTACAATGCAAGGTATGAAGGATGAGGAGTTGTCGATGTTTCAAAGCAACGCTGCGAGGCCTAGGATTATGCACACGCCAACGCATGCACTGCCAAATATTGCGACCGAATGCTCGAGCACGGCCCAGAGGTAGGTACCAATTCCCGTAATGACCAGTAGGAAACCAGAAAGGGCAAAGACGGTGCATACACTGTGACACCTATTCAACAGGCGCATTAAGGCGTTCGCATTTTTCTCCTCGTCTGCTCTAGAGTGGCCATCAGGGTTGGCGATGCACGAAAATAGTCCCCTGGGGTCGAATAACGATACGCGCCTAAGGTCGATCTTGAGTAAGGGTGGGTCGTCAAGGAGGGTTGTCAATGAATTAGAAAGCGTTGAGAATAATGGTGGCCACCCGATGAGAAATGGCATGGTGGACGAGGATGTATTGTGGTGGTGATTGGTATGCTCGACCTTACGATGCTCGACCTTACGGCGGGAGCTGACCCGGGATTTCCCAGACTCTAAAGCGGAAGGAGTTTGTCTCTTATCAACGGAAATCGACCCGGGAGGCGCGTATTTGGCATAGACGGTAGTGATCGGAGATTCAGAAGTTGATTCCGCGCTGTTCAGCTTGTAGCGAATAAGGACAAAAGATGCAACGTAGGCCAAAATTGCTGGATAAATGAAGACCGTCAGTTGGCGAAACAGAGATTCTGCTCGAAGTCTCTACCAGCTGCTGCATGGAAGATCAGGGCCCCGACCAACGAAGCAAGCATCAGCTTGCTCGTGAGTGTGTTTTTATTCTTGGACTCGGAAGAAGCGAGAGAGAACAATACACTGTCGATTGATGTGAAAAAACTGGCCTACGCGTGTACATGAATCTAATGGTTCTAGTATCAAAGATAAAGATTGGCTGCTCACATAGACGCTGAGTAGCTGCAAACGGTCGGACCATAATTGAGTGATCCGAGTAATGGTGTGTAGATCAGCAGCCATTGCCACCGCAGCATTGTCCCGTTCTGTGACAGTCAGTTAAAGTTAACACTATAGCAAGTTGGACATATATAAAATATGAGTTTTACTGACGCCGTTTCTGACTCGCTAGCGGCTCGTCGCGCACATGTGGCAGTGGCTGCTCTGCCATGTTACGAGCTTCTAAGTGCGCATGTTTCACAAACAGGTTTAAGTAGTGAGATAGCGCCAATAGAAGGAGGAAAACACACCATTAGCCACGAACATGAATATTGAAAGTCGCGGACTGATAAAACTGGAGTCGTAGAGTCGTGGCTAGTGAGTGACAGGAAAAGGAAGTGGACAACGGCACGTCATCGCGTCATCGGCAAATTGCCAGGAGAAATCGATCGAATTCCATCTCTGTTACCGCGACTGCAACGACTCTACTGATCTCGAGTTGTGATCCATGGTGTACAGTATGATGGTGGGCACTGGATCAGGCAACGTAGGCCATCGTCACTCAAGGCCACCAGGAGTCCAGGACTTTGGCTTGTGGCGCTAGGGAGATCCCCACGTAAGACGACCGAGTTTCCTTCCTGACAGGATGGTCACCTTCACTACTGGCCGCACTATCCCAGCAAAATCACCTCAGGCACTGTGGATTTGGGGATAGAGCCTCCCTCGATGTGAACACGCTGTGGCATGCAGGTATATGTAAACCTGTTCGAACCCTTTTGATTCTTTGCCCCGTTCAACTTGTTGGACTTTTGCTCTTGTCGACCCTACTACGCTCAGAGCTCTTCTGGCCTTTCAATCCCGCCTTTCCTCCAGCGATGTACTTTTCATCCCTTTTTGTTAGTGTCTGTATCGTATTCCAAGATGCGTTGAGCTCACTCCTGCCCTCTCCAGGTTCTTGCCAGTGCTTGCATGGCGTCAGCCAAGGATATCGTCATCACGGTTGGAGGTAATACCACCGGCGATGGATCAACAACTTTTGAACCTCGAAGCGTAGTCGCCGAACTGGGTGATGTCGTCAAGTTCAACTGTAGGCCTCCTTTAGTTCCGTAGTCATCCTCTGATCAGCACCGTAGTCACGACCGGAAACCACACGGCAACCGAGTCGACTTTTGATAGCCCCTGTATCCCCGCACACGAGACAGACCCCTCCATCAATGGCTTCGATTCTGGCTTCCGTAATACTCAGCCTAACACCACTGGTACAATCTTGACCGTCCCCATAATCATACAGAACGAGAACGACACCTTCTGGTTCTATGATTACAACACGTGTGGCGAGGGTGGTGTTGGTGTTATCAACAGCAATGAGTCGTCCAGCCAGACTCTTGCTGGTTTTACGGTGTGTGATTCTGTTCTTTAGATATTTTGCCCTCTTAGCTCCGTAATTGAGCTCGCGGCGTTTCACGTTTCTCGCATTCATATCACCTCCATGGCACTTACAAATAATATCCTTTTACAGCGAAATGCCATCCGTTTGAATGGCACAAACACTTCCGACGCCACCAGCACCAGCTATCGGTCGAGTCCCACTACCCCTGCTTCTCCCTCGACCAGTCCACACAAATCGGCCGCCAACCGCATGTTCACGGTCGGCGCTGTTGGCGCGATCCCACTGTTCATTGCGGCCCTTTTTCTCTAGAACACTACTTTAGAAAAACATTTCTCATTGAGCTCCGAGTCTGGCACAGACACTACTAATATAAATCTTCGACGTAAAGCGCTTGTGTTTACATTTAGTGCTGGTCATTCTCTTTCAATATTGCTATTTTATTTCCATACGAGCCACGAATATTGCCTGATGCCAAACGGGGTTTATTTACAACCGGTGATGTCGAGGGAGTAATGGGAAACAGAGAAAATTGTCGGTTTCCGGGGTGCACATTTCTATGGTTGTGGTCTTCTCATCAGCAACAGAGATTCGCCACCTCTGACACTTTGGTCACCTCCTCGACCGATTTCGCGTCGCCTTTGCGTTGCCTTCGTCATACAGGTCGACTTAGCACTCAGTCAAGTACAAGTGCCACGTGCCACGTGCCACACGCTCACTCCTTTCCCACGGCTTTTGGTTCTGCTTTTACTACAACAGAATCTAGGACTTGGGCTATTCCGCCTCATGAGGGTGGAGCTCTTTTCCTCCGGCATGAATGGATCTTCAGCCCAGTTTCAGCAAGAATATGAAATGCTGTGCTTGGACATGCCTGATTGTTAATCCAGTTTCAATCTAGACAGGCTGTCTTGATTGAATCTCTGGACTGATAATTAGGCGTGCCCGAGTCTCAATGGCACATCGTATTCTTGCTCTTGCTAGTGCTGCGCACATAACTGCTTCTGCATCTATCACACACACACCCCTCATCTCTACAATGTTTTCTGAAACTTTCTTCCCAATGGCTGAGGCCGACTCTGTGCCCAGAATTGTTCGCAATTTCCATTACGAGCACTTTCCTCCTCCGTCGGATTCCATCGAGCTCACCGCGGAGCTTCGCCGGAGCCTGCGTGCTGTGCCGCATGGTGGCTTTTGGAGTAAGGTGAAAAGCGTCGGGTGGCGTCTCCTCCGTGAGTAGTTTATTTGTCTACGCACATGCACGGTCAACGACACTAACGACATTCTCTAGTCAAACTTGACTGCCACATCGAGGGGCCCCTCCGGCGCCCAGACTTCCCGGTCGCGCCCCCATCGAGCCCCGTCCCCCGCGCTCGCAAAATCTCCCCAGACATTCACATCCACCCAGCGGGATGTCCGGACTTCCTGCTTAGCCCGCCCCGGCCCCAGGAGGATGGCTTCCTTTTCGTTCCTGCGCGCTCATTTCGCGCGCCAAGACGTCGCCGAGAGAGGTTGCCGCCTGCTCCGCGCCCACTCCCGACCCCTCCTGGCCTGCCAGCTTGCCCGATCCCGGAGATCACGTGCTGCCCGTTGGCGAACGGTCCCTCCACCCCGTCCTCATCCTCGTCTTCGATGTCCTTGGTTTCGTATTCGTCGCTAGCGGACTCTGATAAGGGCTCCGAGGAGTTGGACTACGCCCAATACCTTGCCGAGTTCGCGCCCTTCCTGTTGTATGCGGATGAGGAGAACAACCCCGACAACGACGATCAGAAGTCACAAGACCTCGAGTCACCCGAGCCTTCTGCGGTCGCGAGGTCCAGCAACATGGTGCCGGAGGTACCCCAGGATGACGTTACGATGATGACCAGCTCCCAGGCTGAGGAGATCCGGCATACTGCCGCCGACAGGCTCTTCCTAGAGGAGCTTGGTTTGACCCCACAAGCCTTCGTGGCACTTCTCGACGGTAATGGCATCGAATGGGATGAGGACGAGGACGAGGAGGGGATGGAGGACGAGGAAGGGGAGGGGGATGAGGGGGTAGAGGACGATGACGAGGAGGGAATGGAGGACGAGGGGGGAGAGGAGGAGGAGGCGAATCAGGACTAGGTGGCGCCTCCGTTGAGGAGCGCTCCCCATCACGCAAAGGTAAGTGAGCGAGTTCGTTTAACATTCTAGGTTTGGCGTTGGCTTGCACGACAACACGGGACCCCCATTCGTTTTCCGGAATTCTTGGACGGCGCATCTGGCATGGGAAGGGGAAGGGACCTCCATTTAGGACCGACGGACCGACGACGAATCCGACCAACTACTCTACTTGACTGACGCATGGCACCGACTGGACTCTGGGCTGAGGGTAGCTGATTGGTGGTCGGTCGTTATCCCTCGGCCGGGATGGCGATTGTACTGCCTCTCGGTGAGGAAAGGCCCAGCTGAGTTCAGGTATGTCAGCGCGGTTCTGATGCATGACATGATGACCTTAAATTCGGGCCAGCTTCCTGTTCCAGCAGTGACCATCGACTGGACAGGATGACGTGAGAATGGGACTCGCTCATGGTTCCTTCGGCCAGGAGCTGTGATTGGGTTTCTTCTCCGTCGTTGGTTGCCTTGAACTCCGCCATGCGTCGGTACGTTCACTTACCCTTTCTTGATACGTTAGTACCGTCACTCATATGGTCCTGAAGTCAGCGCAAATTCGATTACTAGGAATACTCGGGAGACGAGAGGTGGGAAGACTTTCTGGTTGAAATACCAGTACGTCATCGTCTCTCCAGGTTTCTGACACTGGCTTACGTTCTGAAACTGACTAGGTCAGTCATGTACCACCGATTAGGCGCAACAACGTGGCTGTGGGACTAGCCTGTGGTTCCCTTCGGCCGGGGGGCTGCGGGCTGTTTCTCGGCGTTGTGGCGCAGCCTTGGACTACCTCAAGAACGTACGTCTTTCCCATTTCGTTTTCGCCTAGTATTGCAACTGACACACTCCTTACATCAGCGCGCGGATTCAAACTGGGAGCTGGGAGAAAAGAAAATCTTCGTGGTGGAAATGGGATATGTTTCGGCAAGTATCGGTGCGTCCTTTCTCTTTCCCCCTTTTCGCTTCGTTTGCTATCCGACTGGTTTATTGACTTGTTTTTTCTCTGCTGCAGCGCTGTTGCAATCGTGTCGTCGGGACTGCCTCGGCCGGCGGTCTTGGCGGCGCATTGTGGATGGCCGCGTCGCGCGCTGTGTTCCATGGTCCTGTGAGTCCTTCATTTGCCACGATGTTGCCTATCGCTTATGCAACCCTTCAAGTTCCTCAAGATGCGAGTCCGATGGATTCCTGGGTCTCTGTGGCTTGGTTTACTATACGCGTCTCCATACTATACATGTTGTTTAACTTTTCCAGTATAATACATTTGTTCGACTTGAGCCCAAGTCGAACTACTGTCACTGCGGGCATTTTACAATGTAATTCAATTCAGTTTTGCTATTTTTGGCAAAACTGAATTGAATTACATTGTAAAATGCCCACAGTGTGTATTATACTGGAAAGATTAAGCAGCATGTATAGTATACCACTGTTGGCCAAAACAAGGGCGCAAAAGCAGAACCAACAAAAGGTCAATTGATCAAGTTGTACACTAAGACACCTTGACAAAGCCGTGATGTCGTGCAGTGTTAGGACTTTGATAATATCACTTACGCCGAGATTGGCCTGGGCCTGCCAACTTGCAATTCAATTGTGACTCGGAAACACCAGAACGTTGCAGTAAGTTTCTGCACGATTTATTATAATGGTCTACAGCAGGTATAGTTCCTGCATTCGACAAAGTAACACTCAAATACACGGCTCTGAACTATCCACACATTGTTTCAATTCTCATGTCATACTCATACATCCACAAACGGCACAGAAGAACTCTATTCTTTCTTCCAGACTTCCTTGCCCCGGACCCACGTGCTAAGCACATCGCCGCTACGATCAAGAATGACCAAGTCCGCATCTGCGCCCGGGTTGAGCGTGCCTTTGCGATCCTCGATACCGAGACACCGCGCCGGATTAAACGTCACGCATTTGATCGCTTCACCCAGAGAACATCCCGTGAAACGCGAAAAGTTGCGGACGCAGGAGTCCAAGGTGACGACGCTAATAAAGGCAGCCGGCGGTTGGTTACGGGAATGGGGGCCGGGAATGATAGCTCTGGGACGTACCTGCCAGCGAGGGTGTCCGTGCCCTCGAGAAATAGCTTGGCGCCTTCTTTCACGAAGCGCTTGCCGTCGCGCCACTCGTGTACCCCGTCTTTGAGATGCGGATCCAGGATCTTCATAGCTACAGTGCAGTTGTAACCAGAAAAAACGGATGTGGGGGGTATATCGGAGGAGAACTTACCGTCTGTGATTAGAACACACCCTTCGGGGTACGCGTTGTACGCTAGCTGCGGGTCATGATCAATAGGACATTATCCGAGTCACCACAAACGACCGGAAACATACTCTAACGGAATTCGGGTGCGAGTGGATGCCATCAACGATGAGTTCGTAGAACGGTCTCTCGAACTCGAGGTCCGCTACTTGTCCCTTCTCAAGGTGCAGCCCCAGTCTCGGGACCCTGCCCGCGATGCGCGAAGCAGCCAACATGGGAGTCTGGGGTGGCGTTTCGTGGTCGTCGAATGCCTCGCTTTGTGCTTTCGTGGTCGTGCGCAGCGAGACTTGACTCGAGGAGCTGCGAGCCGGGGGTGCTGGAGACGCAGGCGACGCGGGAGAGGTTGGAGGGCTCGAGGTGGGCGAAGACGGGGCGCTGATGTGAGGTGAAGCACCAAGAAGGCCGATGATGGACGGGTCGCGGTGATGCAGTTGAGGCATCGCGTTGAAGAGGTGGGTGATGAGGCGCGCGCCACGACGCACGGCTTCCGTCGCAAAGTCCGACGTTGCAATGCTAGTCGCGGTACAATCTCAGCAAACAAACAAGTGATGAAGCGATACGATGTGCTGTACCTATGCCCAATAGAGAACACGATCCCACGTTGGTCGAGTCCGTGCACTGCGTCCAGTACGCCATTGAGTTCTGGCGCCGCAGTTATAATGCGCACACCAAGGGGAGCGTCACTGTCCATAAGCCAGTCGTCCTTGGTGGCGAGGTTTTCCGCCCCGTACATCTCCTCGAACGAAGCAAAGCCTTTCGGAGGGGACCGGATATGTAGAGGGGCATGGGCCCCCCTTTTTGCTAGTTGTATGAAAGGACCTTCGGCATGCCATCCCAGAAAAGTTGCACCACTAGGGTGGACACAAGGGCGAAGGAGGGAAAGCAAAGTCGGATAGAGCGATTTCTCCTGAGTCTAACAAGAGATTCCGTCAGGACTGGCCATGATAGCAAGGGCACAAAGACGCACGATAATCGTAGGAACAAGTCTGTGGTTGGTATGTAAATCAAATCGGGACAGACCTCCTGTAAATGAAGGGTAGTACATACGATGTCACTCCTGTTTCCACGATTTTCTCTGCGACAGTTTGCAGACCACGACGATAGGCGTCCGAGTCATCTTCGTATACCGAAAAGTCGAAGCCATAAGCGCCGTTGATTTGAATGTCTATGAATCCCGGGCTGACAATATTTCCACCCATATTTATGGTTCGTTCTGGCCGCCGCTTCTTGGAGAAGAACGTTTTCTATACAAGTACATCAAGTGAGAAACTTTGCGCGAGCCATTTCAGCCTACCTGAGAGTCCAGCACGACGCCCCTCCGCTCGTCGATCCAAAGATCCTTTTCGACCAGACTACCATCTTGCATGGGAAGCAAGCAGTTGGTAAAGCATATTAGCCCGTTCGGCGAGGTCATTTTGGTGGGATGGCTCGTAGTTTAGAGGGCGTTGAGTGGTGTGCTGGCACATAGTCATAATATAATGGGAGAGCCGTCCCACCCGGAGTTGAGCCACACATCCCGTTCCCGGCGCAACGGACCGCCAACTCCCCCAGCGAGAGTTGTCGCAGGTCCATGCATACTCATACTACGCGAACGATGTGGTCATGGTCACTCCGATTCGAAAAGTAAGTTTTTCGTCGCATATACGTCTATTACTTAGTGGTGGTGAATAGAGATTTACAGTTACACCGAGTCGCGGAAAGCCGGTCGTATGTCGGTCTCCACTCGGACCACTCCTGAGTCCCGACATACCCGCATGCTGACTCCGAGGATATGCTCGAATTTGGATTACAGTCACCAGTCCAACAGTCCAACGAGGACACAAGCACATATCAGTGGGCCGGAGACGGGCTGCTTATCGGAGGCCGTAAGCAACAGACCAATTATCGATCGAACAGACATACTTTTTCTCGACTCGGTGCAACGCGGGTCCTTGCTGAGGCATGGATCCCAGAATGGTTGGGAAAGTGCACGCCAACGGCACCCCGTGAGCCCTGTGATACAAGAGGTTGGACCTCAAGAGCTCCGGCTCAGGTACCCACGACACCAGAACACTTTCCCCAGCGCCGTCGCGACAAGATGACCGGTTGTCAATCACGAATCACCTAGGATGCAAGTTTTCAGCCTTAGCCAAGGTGTGAAA
>QLOU01000357.1:0-12230 GCA_003313715.1 Russula abietina
TGTTTTCGTTCACACATGTCTGAACTTTTTTGCAGCAAGCACTACTGTTGTCAGTAGCTCAACTGTACCTCCCAAAAAGTTCAGCGCAGTCAAAATCAATAAAAGATTCATGGAGCAGAATAGCACCGCTCCAGGAGTTAGCCAGACACTCTCATCATCACCATCTTCAAAAATCGCGAGTACAACAGGTACGTTTCATGCGGTTCGTGTTACTGCGCATTACCCTGCTTAACGAGTGGTTTAGCCAAATCACCGCCACCACCTGCCACATCCCACCCTCGCCTTGTTACCAAGCTAACAAAATTACCCTCGTCTTCCGCGGGCACTAGTCCAGGATGGACCCGTCCATCCTCTACCACGCCATCCCTAGCACCCTCACCCGTATCCGGTGGCGTGTCCGTTGCTCCACCTCCTGCGCCAGCGCCTGTATCCCATGGTCCGCCGCAGCTCCCCCATGTTGGAAAGGTTATTCAGCCGCAGCCTCGTGGGGCTATCCAGACCCCTTCTACGTCCAAGTCCGAATCTGCGAATGGTTCAAGCAAACCAGCCTGGAGGAATGTCAAACAGGGTGGGAGTACCACTGGGGGTGGGCCACCGCCTGGGGTGCAGAGCGAGTTTCCGACCGCTGCGGAGGTTGCTCAGGGTGCGTTTGTGTGATTTTGTGCATTCCTGTATGAACGACTCACATTCGCAGGTCACCTGAATGGTGTACAAGACAAAAAGCAATCTACCCACATCCCTGCGCTCCCAATTCCGGCTACTACAGAAGCGGATACTTTTCGCGGGGTCCATCTAAACCCTAATGCTCATCATTGGGATGAGGTCCGCTCGGTTCATTGATTGACCGGATACTCGAGAGACTGATACGTTGCAGATGGAAGAAGACAATGATGACTTCCTTGGTGGAGTGATTGAATTTGGAGACGGTCGTTCATACCAAATCCAACCAGTTGATGCGCCTCAGACTACGCTGGATTCATCTCCCACCTCAGTTCCCGCTCCTGAAGCATCCACCCCAGATCCCCAGTCCCCTTCCGGTCCAACAGGAATTAACAAAGAAGACAGGTTTTCTGACGACTACGATCGAAGCTGGCCGCGTTCTGCTGCACTATCGTCGAATATACGCCCACGCGTTGGCCCGCCACCCGGCGCATCCACTTCTTCCAACTCGTCGTTGTCACCTCAAGAAGCATCGCGTGTGCTTTTCAACGAGCGCTCCAATAGACGGGAACCATGGACGAGTAATAATCGGAATGCACCCCCTGGTAGGTTGTTGGCATTATTGGAGAACGGGATATAGCTCAGCCTCTGCTAGATGGCCGATTGGGCAGAGATTCATCGTTGCATAATAATGTGCAGCTGTTACAGAAGCATGGGCATGACCGCTCGCGGGAGGTCAGACGTGACTCTCCCTCACAAGGGACTGAGGATCAGCGCTGGGAACGGGGAAGGCGTGCCTCCAACGCTACCACCACCCATTCGGCGATATCTGGTGGTCGAGATTCGTCTCGGGAAAGCTTGCGACAGTTACCTCCTCATTTTGCATCTATTCCTAAACCATCACCATCACATACGCACCAACTGCCGCATCTTCTCCCACCTTCTGGTCGGCACGGCCCGACTCGAGAGCCATGGCGTCCAGGACGCTCCCCTGAGCAGTCCCCCGTGATTCCGTCCCCGTTGGATATCAATACCAGTTCACTTGTTGCTCCTTCATCTATATCGAGTGTTGTAGCATCTTCGCCGCAGACTGGGATCCCTGCTGACCTCGAGACGGTGCGAAAAGTGGCCATGCATACGGCAGCCGAGCGTGCAAGGATCCGACGGCAACAAGATGAGGAAGAGCGGGAAAAGGAACGGGAAAGGGCGCGGAAGAAGGCTGATGAGTTGATGGAGGCGGAGAGATCTAAAGCTCAGGAACTTCCTGCTGCCGAGGTCGGGTTTTGTTAAAAGTTGGCGAGATGGTGATACTGACCATGGGTTTTGCAGGAAACTCAGCAAGAGCCTACCTCTCCCAAGAGCCCCACAGCGCCTACCCCGGATCGACAATCCCTTAATCGTCCGCCACCATTAAGACAATCATCACGAGGCACAGACAATGGACCTACTTCGCCGATAACTACTGGTACAAGAACTCAGCGAGACGCTCAGTCGGCTAACCAACCACCGTCGGTCAGCACTACAGTGACGTCATGGAGAAGTAATGCGGCCCCGTTACCACCAGTGTCTCCGCGGCGCTCCTCTCAGTCGCCTGTGACGCCTGCTGTGACATTCCCATCAGCTTTTCAGGTTCTTGGTGCACAATTACTCAACCCCAGCAATGATGAGAGTCTAGAGGAAGTGGAATTTACCGATTTAGGAAAGTTCGTCGGGGTGGAACCTAACCCCGACGAAGCTCGTGTTGAACACATAGATGTTCTCACCGAAGACGATCACGCACCACCTATCCGTACTAGAAGTGATCTAGATCCAACTTGGAGGCGCAAAACATCGCTCGCATCCGTCAAAGAACAACCTTCTGTCATCACGAATACTGTACCTGATGCTGTATCTGAATCGTGGGCTAGTAGAGAAACACACAATATTCCCGCATCTCCATCCGTACCCACCACATCAATAGGTACGGGCTCTCCAGCCAGACCCCCGACTGACGGTTCCTTTCCCGGTCATACTCTGTCTGTTCCGTCATCACTGCCCTCGCAGAGATCACCACGAGCACCGTCGATATCCGCTTTCGATGACACTATGTCAAGAATCAAAGGAGCGATGCAAACAACAAAACCCCATCGGAACGCACACCACACCGACCGTGCAGTAGCGAATAGTACTGCGCACTCTGCTGAGCAACCAAGGTTCGGCAGGGGAGTTACCCAAACTTCGCGATCGCATCCACCACGGGTCCCTGAACCTGACGAGCCATTCACCACATTGACTGAATTGCATAATGACATACAAAGTGGTCACCCAAGCCGGGTAAGGTTACCTCCTTTTTCACGGGCTCACGAGCCTCTGTCAAAGAGAGAGCTGGCCAACCTAAAAAGGTCAATATTGCCGCTCCGGTGGGAAGTTCTTTCCTGGGACCCTCCAGTCGAGGGCATGTCGGCTAGAGACTACTCGATCAATAGCGTGCTCTTCCAGAAGCCCTTACCGCAAAAGGGACATCCACGTTACCATGTCTCGCTACCGCCTTCTGGGTCATATCTCGTCAGGCGAAGTTCGCCGGTTACCCCCAAAGTACATCTTCCTGCAAAACCTCTTGTAAATAAGACCCTAGCAGCTGCTGGTGCATTTGGCCGCCCCCGCGTGGCTGACGAAAACTCGAACTGGCGGAGGACGCTGCCTTCAATCCCAGATCAGGTTGAATCCACCGCCAGCAGTGAGGGTCTGGTTACTCGCAGTGGGTCGTCGCCACCCGACACAGACAAGCCCAGTGATGTTACGCCCAGCGTTGAGACCGAGACCATAGTACCAGTACAATTGTCCATCAAGTCAAGGGCAGAGCCCAAGATGCCTGCGGGTGCTAGCGTGGCATTCTACCGCGAATCGACGTCGTGTCCTTCAGTGAGTTTCACTGTCTCTAGCGAATTAGAGGATGCCAGACGGCCCGAGACGCCCATTCTGTCTCTTCCCACTGAGGAGCGGTCACCCGTATCACCACCCTTGGGTAATTTCAAAGGCAATGAAGTGGACGGTGCAAGTACACTACCTACCCCGCGTGAAAAGGCGGAGAGTAAAAGTTCGGATGGTTCGGTCAGTACGATAAGAAACATTTTCTGATGGCATTTGGCTAAATGTAGACAACGGCTAGTCTGATACCCCTTTGACGCCACCGAGTTCAACAGGCTGGACGAAAAGCCTCGTGAAGGAATCCCCAGTACGACAGCCGGACCCCGAACAGCTCAAGTTATTATGGTCACAGACATCCGAGAAGGCTGGTGTTCCTGGAGTGAACTCGCTTGAGGGAATCGCAGATGACTTGCCATCCGTGCCATTCTCGTTACAAGAGGTCAAATCAGAAGATGGCGAGACACCGCCGCCTACAGGATCGAACGGTGCTGGGCCCTCACGAATGTCTCTACATGACGTCACGCGAGCGTTTCAACAAGTACCGCCTCCTCCAGCTGGCTCCATTGCTGGCAAGGCATCCCCTCAATCTCCCGCGGTATCCACCACCTCAGGACCGGCGCGGCATCCACCATTCCCCTCACATGCTCAACCCGTGCACTCCAGCATTGGTGGCCCGGCGTATCCACCATACCCCTCGCCCATGCTGAGCCACTCGCCAGCGCCGACGTTGCTGTACCCGCACCCAATAGCGCCCAATCCTATGATGGGTGGCTCATCGCCGCAATATCCCCAACCGATGTGGATACCCATGCCTCACGCAGCTCCCGGTGGTCAAACGCCTGGGCCTCTACGCTCGCCATATCCCGCGCACGCGCACCCATCATACATGTCGTACCCGTCTCACGGCGCATACGGAGCATCTCAGCCTGGTCCGCCCCTGCCTGGGCCACCGAACGGTGCACAGAGCCGGCCCCGGCCAACCGCCCATGCAGGTCTAAGTCCTAATATGTCGCATTCGCGAGCGCCAGGCCCGATACCCATGTATCATCAGGGCAGCCCTGTGCTCGTGCACCCGCAAGTGATGCATGTGCAACCGTCATACCCCGGGTCGATGCCGGCGGGTCGTGGCGTACCCATGCAAGCATCTCATCCGACACCGAATCCGCATGCAGGTGGATACACACCTACGACCCATGCACCTTACGTGCGCCCACCGTGGCATCCACCTGTTAACTAGAATGTAGCCAGTGCATTTTTTTCAAAAGTTGTCCGTATTGTTTCTGATCGTGCCAACCACTTCGATTTTTTTCTTCTGTTTCCTGCTGCGCTTTACCTTTGCATTCTTATCCATTTCTCGACACGTATATAATTTTTTTTTACACCCAATTTTTCTCGCACAACATATTCTATTGTGTGATATCCCAGGAGACTACATGACTCGAAGGAGAGCAGAAAGGTGTCTAAGCTGTGGCGAGCTGCACAGCGCGTTCTGCAGCGTCGTCCAAGTCGTCGAAGGGAATGATGGTCAAACCTGACTGGCGAATCATACTAAAAGGGGCCGGTGAGACTTGGTGATTAAGGATAAATGAGGATATTTACTCTTTCGCTTCGGCTTCCTTTGTGCCCTTGAGACGGACGACTAAGGGAACTGTCAAGGAAAGTTCTTTGGTTGCCTTGATGACGCCTTCGGCGATATAATCGCAGCGCATGATGCCACCAAAGATGTTAATAAATATACTCTTCACTTTCGGATCCGCGAGAAGGATCTCGAACGCCTTCTTGACCGTTTCGGGCGTGGCACCTCTGCAGAAAATGGTATAAATACTACTTGAAATAGATGTTTGGAGCGCATACCCTCCGACGTCCAAGAAGTTGGCCGGTTGACCACCGTGCAAGGAAAGAACGTCCATCGTGGCCATCGCCAAGCCAGCCCCGTTGACGAGGCACCCAATGTTGCCATCAAGTTTGATAAAATTCAAGTTTGCTTTTTGTGCCTCAACCTCGGAAGGTTCCTCTTGTGATATGTCACGGAGGTCGAATACTTCTTTCTGCCGAAACTCGGCGTTATCGTCAAAGCCAAACTTGGCGTCCATACTTTAAAAAAAGGGTCAGACAAAAACCGACAACTCTTAAATGTTGTACGAACCAGAGAACAGCGCCGTCAGTTGTCTCTGCGAGGGGATTGATCTCAATTTGCGTTGCGTCTTTTTCCTTAAAGATCCTATATAGATTAATGAAGATGTCTGCCGCCTCGTCAGTCGCTTTTTCAGAGGAAAACCCGAGCTTCTTGGCAACGGCGATGGCAGTTTCTTTGGTGAGGCCGGTTGAAAACGGTATGGGAGTGGTGATGATGGCGTTCGGGTCCTTCGCGGCGACCTCTTCGATGTTCATCCCTCCTTGGTTCGACGCTACGAGGACGACACCCTCTGACGCACGGTCGTTGAGAACNGCGACGTAGTACTCGTGTGAAGGCTGGCGGAGCTCTGCGAGCATGACCTGACCACCGCCAAGCAACCATGCTCAGGTATGTCCGTGCCTTTTTTGGACGCACTTACCGCGTTGCATACACGGCCACCGGCACCAGTCTGTTTGGTGATGAGACTAGAGCCAATCATCTGTCTTGCCAGCTTCTCGGCATCCTGTGCGCTGTCGCAGAGGTGAGCACTGCGTCCACGGCTCAAAGTTGGTCTCAGACCTACGTCTTGACGACGTGTACTCCGCCCTGAAGACCGTTGGTGAACCTGCCCTTTCCTCGCCCACCTGCAAGAACTTGCGCCTTGATGACTGCGCCCTTCTCACCTGCAATATATGCGTCAGTTGCATTAGCGGACAGCCGTACTACGAATGAAAAGTGCCGACGGACCTGAGACCTTGTTGAAAGCGTCAATGGCTTCCTTGGGTGATTTTGCAGCAATCCCTTTCGGAGTTGGGACCCCGTACTAAAACGCGCAGAGTAAGAGATGGCCGGTGGGCAGTAGAAGATCACATACGGAATTGAGAAGATTCACGGATTGATATTCATGTATTGAGAGAAAGCGCCTCTGGCCCGCAGATACAGCCTGGATATACAGGTCAGCTGGGCTGTTTGCGTGCGCACAAAGAGAGTTGAAAAGGACTAACTCGGGCGAAAGAACCTGCTTTCCTGAGGGAGGCGAGCATGATGAGTGAATCACTAGTTGGTGGCAAATACACGGCAGTGACGCACAGAAAGGTCTGAACCCGGATGAGCTTAGTCAGCAATTACGGTCACCATTTCACCGAAGACATCCTTTCTCTTTTTGGCATCAGAACGACGATGACGGTTGGTGGTTTACCCATACCCTTTCCTGTCTCTCACACTTCCCTGTTATCTGGGGAGTCGAGTAGTTCTGTGAAAGTATCGATCTCGCTTTGAGTGAGGGCTGTTCCTCTTATTCAGTGGACTTGCCCATAATTATGTAGAGACACAATTTTAGCCTAGCTGGCAAATCTGAAGATCAGGGCTTGTGAACCGAATCAAGCAAGTCGGGTTAGACGTCGAAGCGTTTTCGTTTCGTTTCGTACAGCCACAATTTATGCTAAGCCACGTTTTGTCATAAACGTTGGCCTTTTAAATCCAAAAATCCACATGCACAGTAGGTAACGCCATCGGCCCCACGTATGGAACCTGTCATCACCCAACGCTCACCGCCTCTCGTCCAACCTCAACCTGCGCAGAACGACCATTATCACCCGGAAGACGAGATGAAAGACTCAAATTTAGAACAGCTCATTGATGTCGGCATCACCATCCTGAGCCAGGCGTTGGATCTTGTGAACGACTCCCTCACATCTGACGAGCAGCTCACTGTACATTCTCAATATATGCCTGGCTCGACCATTGGTACGGTGCCTTATCCCCCGCTCGCGCTCGCAGGCCCACCTAACGCATGCCTCCTCACTCAGGCAAACATCTTCGTCACGCGAGAGACCACTTTACTCTCCTGCTTGACTGCGTGGCCCACCCACAGCCATACGTTCTCTCATATGATGTACGGTCTAGAAACACCCCCATGGAGAGTAGTCGTGAGGCTGCACGCCTCGCCATTGAAAGCGCGATAGCGCAAGTGAAGGAGGTCGTACCCGGCATCCCGCTAGACGCACCGATAACATTGAATGCTATCACGCCGTATTCGCAGACCGTGCAGACCACCTTTGGCCGAGAGGTAGTGCACCACAACGCCATCTCATTCGGTTACTGTCAATTCCCTGATATCGTTTTCTTTCTAGCTGTGGTTTGCCGGGTTGCACGCTGTCCATCACTGGTCTATGGTATGCGCTCCCAGGCTTACACTTATCTCAAAACCGGTGCTGATATCATCTCTCCGCTTCTGATAGATTCGAGTAATTGCAGGAGAGCAGGTTCGTTGCGCACCGGGTGTCGCTTGTCATATTGCTAAGTACGGTCTTTAGGGTATACAACTCGATAAAACATTTGGGTTCGCGCCATCGACATTAGCCCACCAAGGCAAGGAAACGGGCCTGGGCAAGGCAAAAATATGAACCATGTGTCGTCGTCTGCCATATGTTACCTACTCCCACTTTACGTCTCCGAGTCGGACGTCAGACATCATGTTTCACTTACGGATCAATTACACACGTTGGAATTCAAATTCACTTTAGCATTATGTCTCTCATGTATTCGTGGCATCTTCCACGTTTCCCTCAGCATAGCAGAGTAAAATTTATGACCTGTGGCAGAGAATCCTGTACAATAGAGGGAATGCCAGCACAAAACTCACATGATCCGCACGCGAGCGCTCGTGTCTCGCGGACACAGACACTTCGGCGCTCGCCGAGCAACATATAATACCTCCCACTTGTTCTGATCTCCAAAACAGCCACAAGTTCATCGTCATGCCTGGAGAATTATTCGAGATCGAAGGTGAAAAGAAGAAACGCGTGGTATGAACTGACTCTCTTTTTTTTGGCTTTACTTTTGCAAATCGCGTTCTCACACACGCAGTGCTATTTCTTCGACTCTGATGTCGGAGGCTTTCACTATGGTCCCGGACACCCGTATGTCCCAGTTCTCGATAATAATGACAGTACCCTCAAGCGCGTGCTCTTTTTTTATCCTTGTGTCGTTTCAGCATGAAGCCCACTCGGATTCGCATGTGCCATTCCTTGGTAATGAACTATGGTCTCTACAAGAGGATGGAGATATTTGTAAGTGAACGAGGCGGTGACTCGATCCTGCTGCCCCTCCCCCGGAGTTTTTTGTTTTAACTGCTGATCGATGTTTGTTGATCGATAGCGCGCCAAACCAGCGACGAAGCGCGAAATGACACAATTCCACTCTGATGATTATATTGAATTCCTTAGTAAAATCACGCCGAGTAACATGGGGAATTTTGTCAAGGAACAACACAAGTGTCAGTTTGTTCTCCCTTCGTGTTTCAATGGCTTCCGGAGATAAGCTTGAAACTGACGTTGTATAGGTAATGTTGGTGATGATTGCCCCGTGTTCGATGGCTTGTTTGACTATTGTGCGATATCCGCTGGAGGGTCGATGGGTTAGCTTTAGCCATCATGTCTTCTTGATATATGCTCACTTATTTCCAGAGGGAGCTGCCAGACTCAGTAGAGATAAGTGTGACATCGCGGTCAACTGGGCAGGTGGTTTACATCACGCGAAGAAGAACGAAGCTAGCGGCTTTTGCTATGTAAATGGTGCATCTTTATTCACTACGTCCCTTATCTCGTTATCTGACGGTCGCTACCCGCACACCCGGTTTTCTCTCCAGACATTGTTCTCGGCATCCTAGAGCTATTGCGGTGAGTTCCCGAATCCCGATGTGAAAGTTGTCATTCTATATGTGACATTTTACTCTGTGACTAGGTATCACTCAAGAGTGTTGTACATTGACATTGATGTTCATCACGGGGATGGAGTCGAAGAAGCATTCTACACGACAGATCGAGTGATGACCGTCAGCTTCCACAAATATGGAGAATATTTCCCCGGAACAGGGGAACTCAGAGTCAGGATCATTGCAAATTTAGGAACGCCTTTCTGATAGCTACTCTCACAGGACATCGGCATCAGCAAGGGGAAATATTACTCGTTGAATTTTCCTCTCCGAGATGGAATTAACGACGAGAACTACAAGAGCGTTTTCGAGCCTGTGAGTGCATCTAATTGGTCAGACGTCAAGTATTCGACCTTCCTGGCAGGTAATACAGCAAGTTATGGAATCATATGATCCTGCTGCGGTCGTTCTGCAATGCGGCACAGACTCGCTTGCAGGCGACAAGCTAGGCTGTCTTAATCTTTCTATGCGAGGTTTGTGTCTCTGGCAGTACCGACCACTCAACTTAACAGTACGTTCAAGGACACGCAAACTGCGTGAAATTCGTCAAGTCATTCGACAAGCCCTTACTTCTGCTCGGGGGCGGTGGCTACACGATGCGGAATGTGAGCCGCGCGTGGGCATACGAAACTGGGCTAGCAACCGGTGTTGAACTAGGTCGTGGTAGGTGTATTCCCATGACAGACAGGAAGAAATCCACACTTTCCTAGATATACCCGTCAACGAGTATTATGAATATTTCGGCCCCGATTATCAGTTGGACGTCAAATCATCAAACACGGAGGACTTGAACAGCCCTGCGTACCTCGAACGTGTCAAGGGCATTGTCATGGAGCATCTTAGGCATGTTGGCGGCCCCCCTAGTGTTCAGATGACAGGTACCTGCGCCGTATGGTTTTCAAGCGACAAGTGATATTGATAGAACACCCAGATATTCCCGCGATGCCGATTGACGAACAGATGGAGGATATGAATCAAGACGAGGATATGCTGGATCCGGATGAGCGACGCCCACAGCGAGTGCTCGATCGACGGGTGCAAGCGGACGGAGAGCTTTCGGATTCGGACGACGAGGGTGAAGGGGGACGGCGAGATCACGCGTCTCATCGGGGCTCGCCGAGCAGCAACGGCAGCAATTCGGGCGGCCTCAAGTTTGGTATGGGTGTGGGCATCATGACTGCGCCTGCCGTCTGGACGCATGGTGCGGGTCCCAGTGGACACATGACACTTCCGCCGTCGGGCCTCGGAACATTGGATCACGACCAGGGATCATCAAACGGTCACGGTACACCTGCCCAACCCAACACCGGTGGGAGAGGGTCCCCGGGCTACGATGATCTCAAGCCGGATGAAATTGCCGTCTCGGACTCGAGGAACGGGCGATAGTGCTCGTTCTCATTTCGTTCTTATTCACCTCCCCGTCTCGGTCTATTCAGCTCACGTTCCAACGCTCTCAGCGATAGATACATGCATGTCGCTCGACTTGTGACAGTTACAGAACTATATCTCTCGGATTTGCATCAATTTCGCACGCATATGGGAAACAAAAGCGGCAAACCCGTCCAGATCGTATACTAAAACTCCTCGACTTCGATTGTGAAGCCACATTCATAACACACTTGGACTCCGACGTCGTCTTCATTTGTCGTAGTCTCACCGAATTCATGCTTATGCTCTGCATCCTTCCGCTTTTGCCAGACACCTTCTCGCGTCCGTCTGCGCAGCTCTTGAAGATCCTGTTCGAACTTCTTCTTCTTCTTCTTTTTCTTCTCTGTCGTCCGTTTCTCCCATTCCGCGTCTAGCGCCTCCGGCGAGCCCCATTTCTTCCAGGCAAATTCCTCGACTTGATACCGGCAATAGAGCATCATGTTCGCGAACGTTGACTTGTGCGGATTGGCTTTGAGCATATGGGGCAGAACTTCCTCGTCCTTCAACTCGGCTGTGCTTTATTATAATTTGTGAAAAAGACGGGAGGGGATATATACACTCACAGTCGGTCAAGAGGTAGTCCTGACGTCACGCATCCTTGAGTCAAAATGTTATCCGTTTAAGATGAATCACGTTCACCTCTTTGCATTCGGTCTTGGTCAGAAGACTGTATTTCTCAACCTTTTCGTTCCTGCACTTGTTGCATACAAGACTTTTGAATACTTTTCTATACATCTGGTCGAGATCCATCGAGCCACAGTCATGACATTTGGGGTTGCGAGTCACATCTAGATAGATAGCTATCATAGAGACTTGCATCAGGGGGCCCGCAACGCAGGTGAGATCAAGTGCAAGCAGCACGTACGGGGATCGAGACTTTGCATCGCCCTTTCTCTCTCTCGTTCCCTCTCTTTGGTCTTCACATCGTCGTTTGCTCCCCAATCATCCTCGACGAGGAAACCACCTTTCGAATTGACCATCTTTGACAAGTCATAGTCAAAGTATTTCCCGAGACGAGAATCGCGCTGTAATTTTCCGTTTTCCCCATTCGTGTTATTGTTGTTCGTCGGTCGAGTCGGAGAATTGGAGGTTGCGGGGACGACGGTGAGGGGTCTTTTGTTGTTGGGATTGCGCAGCGTGGAGAAGGTGGAAGAAGAAGCAGCCTGTTCTTCTTCTTCGCGCCGCCTTGCCTTGGCTGTGTTAAAATAATAATAATAATACAGTAATGGTTGCCGTGCGTCAAATGAAAAGGAACAAGGGGGGGATAATAAAGGATAAGGTTAGGCGAGACAAAGAGTGACTGTTTACCTACCTCTCAGGCGATTTAACTCCATCTGTCTGACTCGTTCTGGGGTGGTCGCTTCTTTGGAATGAGTTGTTGCATTATGTCGAGGTGGTGTAGTG
>QLOU01000358.1:0-29701 GCA_003313715.1 Russula abietina
GTCGAACTCGTACAAGAACACTGGTGAACCAGAAAATGCCGAGGAGCTAAGCGATGTCCCTCCTGAGGAATTAGTCAAGGTGGCAGGGGCCAGAACGTCTGTGGGAGAGGCGATTGAACAGCTGAAAGTTCGTTGTTCGTTGGCATGATCAAGCCATGGATACTCACGGTACTGCAGTCGCAGGTTACCAATACTGCGCAGTCAGAAGGTGTAACAGACACAATTACAGTTCCACTGAAGTATCACGATGCCGTAACGTCGCAAGGCGCAATTTTCCGCACTCTTCGCGTTTTCGGTGTGGATGCAGAACCCTCCGTAAAGCCTACTCAATCTTCGTTGCCATCTCGTCCCTCGAGCTCGAGCCCAACGGCACCGGCGGCCCGCGTTGATGATGTCGAAAGTACCGCCACTACCACTGAGGAACAATGGGAGATTGTTGAAAATTACAAAGATGCCGAGGAGGGCGACTCGACCTGGACTTTGAAGGGTCGTGATCAGGCAGGCATCGACAAGGCTAAATCGGCAATTCAGGAAGCGATCGACAAGGCAAAGGAGGCGACCCATGTTGGATTCCTTACTCTTCCCGATCGGACCAGCTTCCCGCGCATCGTTGGGGCGAAGGGCTCCAATATCGCGCGTTTGCATTCAATGACTGGTGCTAGCATCCATGTTGGCCGTGAGAATAGCACCATCACCATCACAGGTTCGTTTTCTGTTACTCTCGCAGCTAGCTCAAGTTTACGAAACAGTAATATAGGTCCCATATCCTCACTCGAAGAAGCCAGGGAGGCCATTTTGAAAACCGTTCACGGCACCAGTCGCCAGAGGCGGGGCCACTAAGAATCGTGCATGACACAGTAAGGTCTTGGGTATCTCTCAGGAGCGGACATATGGTGGAGGGTCATTTAGGCACAGCATAGTACGATCAATGTTGCTTGAAAAAACAAACAACACATATTAATGACAATAACAACTGAATATAAATCGATACAGTATGACACTAGACCATCGGCTCCCCATCAATGTCCCCCACTGGTGCACCGTCAATATCATCATCCAAGGGAGCCCCATCAATGTCATCTTCCAAAGGCGCACCATCGATATCATCATCCAAAGGCCCGCCATCAATGCCATCCATAGGCTCGCCATCGATACTTTCGAGTGGTTCCCCGTCGATGTCATCCAAGGGTTGGCCATCTACATCGCTTTCTATAGCCATTGGTGATTCACCGCCGTCATCCTGGGCGGTTGTTGTCTTTGGAGGCTCAGCAATTTCATCTGCGGGCTTGAAAGATGACGTTTTGAAGCGCGAGACTGGCGCAGGCGTAGGTTCCTCGACCACCGCTGGGGCCTCTTCAACTGTTGGAGCCTCCTCCTGTACCTGCCCTTCGATCCTCTTCCTGAGGTGCTGAGTGAAATCTGGCGGAAAAACGATCCAGTCCTCCCAGATATCGACGACCGAAGTAATCTGGCTTTTGAACGTCTCTGCTGTGATGCGACCCGGAAAGGAATGGTAGATCGTCGAAAAGTGATCGAAGACGAGACCGAGTCTGCTTTGAAACTCCTGTCGGAACTTCCAAGCCATAGGCAGCGGCGCGGCGGAGTTGTGCAAGATATCACAGATGAGATGCAATCGAGCGAGCTTGCGAGGAACTGGCGTGCCATCAACGACGAGAGACGCGATAATGATGTCGGCAATCTGGGTGTGGTTCTGTTACGAATTGAACGAAACAACATGCTCGTCGAACAGATACCTCATTCGACGCTTCTGCGTGCTCCAAACTGAAAGCCATGCATCGTGCGAGTTCACCGCGCAAGCCACTCAATGATCGAAGCATGGCTTCAAAGCGCTTTCGAGCCAATTTTCCGAGTTTCGTCTTGCGCGTGCGTTCCTTCTCGGACTCCTCGGCAGAATCGGTAGAGAAGACACTATTGTAACCCTTTACACCAATATCATCAGCCTATACTATTTGGAGATGAACAAGTTCTTACTTCATCGTCGAACTCGGGTTCCAGAGCCCCATCTTTCTTTAATAATGATTGATAAAATCTGTGTTTTCGGTGCTGCCGGTCGAATAGTCAGTTGGGTGCCCATAAGTTGTGTATAATGAACTTACGTGTCGGTCTGTGAGGAAGGAATATCTCGGGTTATCCTTCTCCGTCTCCTTCAAACTTTCTTCATATTTATCGCCATGGCCCTTCACCTCGGCCACGACAGTCCTTATGTATGTGTCGGTGACTTCCTCATCATCTGTCACATTTCCTCGTGACGAACGACGATCGCGGGGCGAACGACTACGTTCCTTATAGCGATTGTAGGGTCGCTTTGGGGAACGTGAATACCTAGACCCACGTCGAGGGGAATACGAACGGCTACGCGAACGTTTATTGCGCCTATATTCACGGTCACGGTCCCGGGAGCGGGAGCGGGAACGAGATACACGTCTATCTGGCACTGGGCTAGGAGAGCGGGATCTCTCGGCGACTGGTGAGTAGGGCTAAGCTTGGTAGAATGACAAAAAGGACTGCTGGTATCCACTGACCATACATTGGCTTGGCGGCAATTGGAACAGCTTTGCTCCATCCGACGCGAAGGATAGACCCTCCCCAGTCAAATCCATCGAATTCCTTTAATGCAGCCTCTGCATCTTTCCGTCTCATGAATGAAACAAATCCACTAAGGCCAGAGTTTCTGTTTCGGCGGGCAGCTGTCATATCTGCACCGGGCCCAGACGCGCTGTCACCGCGTGGCCACATAATTTTAACCTTGGTCACCGATAAGTGAACGAAAGGCTGGCAGTAATAGGGACACTAACTGAGCCGACAGGACCCATACGAGCAAAGAAATTCCCCAAACTTTGCTCCGAGACATGGGGTGGAAGGTTTGCGACGAAAACATTGGAGGTCTATACGTCGTCAGTTAAGGTGAAAATGAGCACGAAAATATCGACTACCCCCGGGTCACCTCGATCTTTGCTTCCACTCTGTCCTTCATAGGCTGGAATACATTGTGAATCATTCCCGCCATGACGAACAGACAAAAACTAACCTGCCATAGCGGTTGCAGACCGTGCGTGGGCTTTGCGGACGAAGTCAGCATCAGAGAGGAAAAGCCACCCTGCGAGCTTACAATTCCTAGCAAATCGAGCCTCTCGGTCTGCCTGATCCCTTTACAACATTGTGATAAGTATGACGAGCACAAGTATTCTGTAGTTCCGGTCTCACCTCTTGATCTCCTCTAAGAAGGCATCCATGGCGCGTTTGCCTTTCGGCCTCGGCACAGCTGGAGGAGACGGAGACTGCAGTCATGTAGGGATGGCCACGCTCAGTGGTGATAGGACAACACACCTTGGATGGTTCGAATGCACGCATGGAACGGGAATGCGCCTCCGATCGAGATGGCCCCGATGGTGCATATGTGGTGCCAGAATCCCTCGAGGATCGGACGAAGGTGCTAGACTTCGTGCTTCGCCTTGCGGGCGCATTATCGTCGGCGTCAAAAGCATCCAGAAACTCTGCGTATGCCTTAGCGGCATGTTCCTCTTCCATTTTCCGTTTGGCCTCTGCGGCCTCTTTCTCCTTTTCTCTTTTTGACTTTTTCACGGTGCCCTGGGCATACTGAGAGAGCTTCTGGTCGTCCACGGTCTTTTGCTATCGCAGGAAGTGAGGGTGAGCACGAAGGAATGAGAAGAGAAGTTCTATCCGTCGCACTGGAAACGAAGAGTCGTCTTCGTCATTGTCAAAAAACGCAGCAGCCAGCCTAGACTTGGTTTTGTCCATAAGTGAAGAAGTGTAAGATCCTTTTAGTGTCACGCGCTGTCACACCCGGGTTTGCGGTACGTACATCACGTGGTCAAGAGCATCACTATTCTACGCTTCTATTTCTGTGCTTCCACAATACCCCGCCCAGTCTCAGTAATGCGATGTCTTTTCGTTTCACCGTGTCTTCCGGTCGGCGTGTCTGACTCGATTTTGAGCGTCCACGGTGACAGACAGCTCTCTTCGTCTTCTGAGTCCGAGTCTAGTTAATGTGCGGAGCATTTTTCAGCCTCAGCATTAGGTTTTGAATAAAAATGGAGAACATGCTCTCGTCACTTCTCCAAAATGGTCGATGTCGTTTTATGAAGCGATCGTAGCGCCACGGTGTTCGGACTGGAGCCCAAGAATGTCACGGTTGTGCGACGATTCATGGTCTTCGCGTCCTGCGGCCAATATGTTATCGTGACTTTGCATACACTCACTTTGCATACACTCAATATTCATGTATTGTAATATCATGGTACAACATTTGGTTGTTCAAACAATTCGCCACGTGGATTCTATCATCCTGCCCCAGACACCGAACAATGCTAAACGCCGTTCAAGTTTTGACAACGCCGATAATATTTAAGATCGAGCCATCCGCATGCGAACTCCGGTAGAATTTGCTTTTTCGGGAAGTGACAGGAACTGCTGTTTCCTGCTCCACGCTGCCCGAAAGAAACCTGAACCTTCTCTGAAACCCCCAGTGTTGTCCCCCTTGAATCTCGTGGAGCTTTAACTTGCAGGCGTAACCGGTATGTTTCGGTGACATCGCCAGAGTATAGCATTACTGTAACTTAGTCATTGATGAGAACCCCGTAGATGTCCATGTATCACCATGGCATTTCCTACCAATGGGACCATGTCTTACGGCCGCGGGATGTAACTTATGCTCGGTCTGTTCCTGTCGAGTAAATGCCGGGTTCTCAAACTAAAGCCGATACCCGTCACAGTCTTCACACGTACTGTACTTGGACTTGCAACGGGCATCTGCGGGCACTACGTGACAACACCTTTGGTCGAGAACAACGAAATCTGGACACCTTTTTGCATCTTTGACATGCACCTCGTTGAAGGTTCGTCATTCCAGAGCTCGGATCGCGATCAACATCATGAACAAGGGATAGAGTTTCGAGCTCGGGCGAGCTGTTTGACGGTGTCATTTCGTCGACTGGACGGCAACAGACCATTAGTTCTTCATCACGTGCTCAGGGACAGTGTAACATATACGGTACGTAAGCGCTTGCATCTGTCAGCCAAACTCTGTAATGCGCTTGACTCGGCTTGAGCTGACGGCAGCCGTCAAATGCTATGACACCGATCACACCCCAAAGTAACCCTGCGCAGGCCGTTAAATTAAGTATGTTTTCTCGACCGGGGGTCATTCGTGCGTACATTTCGACTTACTCGAAATGTTCAATCGGAGCTTATGATGTTTGAAAAGTGACAGTGGAACTAACACACGCCGGCAATTGCACCTTTACCCTCCAGCGAGACTGAGACACATCGCATTTGTAACATCCTTATGGATCCCCGGCGTATGATATGGCGTATGTTGCACAGTTCTGAGGTGTACAGATGCATGAGGCATTATAGACGAGTTTCAGCTTTTCTATTCGAGGTACGAATTCATATAGGACTTGTCGGCGTCGGTGAAACTTTCTAGCCCAGTCATACCAACTTTTGATCACGGGCCGCGTCATTAAAGCTTCACTCATCCGAGAACGTCTAGAGGCGTTGGCAACGCCTTGACTCGACTAGAGTTGGAAAACTAGAAAAGCGGCGAACGGTGGATACATGAAGGTCTCTCCATGGACCCCACATTTCTCAATCTTTCAACCGAAATACTGATTGAAATTTTAGCGTATCTACCTCTGCGCAGCATCGTGGCCTGCAAGTCAACATGCAAGAAATTACACGATGTGATAAGCGACTCGTCACTCCTCCAATATATCATCCAGACCTTCCTTGCAGGAGTCCATGACCCCCTCCTTCCTGGTGCATCAACCGTAGAGCGCATGAGTGCGCTGAAAACTCTCGAAGCTACATGGCGCGACCTCGACATTCGGCGACGAACCGCTCAAATTAACCAGGGCACCGCCTGGCCTTGGCTGAATTATTCTGTCCACGACGACTACCTCTTGGCAGTGCGTGGCGATAGCGACCATCCAGATCAACCTCCGGGTTACTCTTACATCGATCTTCGCGAGCGAGCTGCATTTGCCGACCCTCACTGGAAAAAGGTCGACGTTCCCTGGAGCGGCCAGCATTGCATGTTTGCATTCGCAGCTAATGAAAATGGCCTTGCTGTTGTCGTAACGTACGTCCACGACGTTCTTGGTTTGAGCTAGTCCGAATGACTGACTGACAGCTACGCTCGCCATGAGGATATTTCGAGGGTAGAGGTTCACTTGCTGAGCTTCGTCAATGGATTATCTCACCCCTCTGCACAAAACCCTGACCTCGTCGTGAATTTCCCGGGACCATCCTCTCCTCACCACATGCAAGTGCAGATTACGGGTGACTATATTCTCCTCTCTTGCAACGGTCTGCCCCACGACGAACATCAAGTCGACGTTCTATTCCTTATAAGTTGGAAGGAGGGAAAGGTGACATCGGTGGGTGTCTTCATCTTCGTCAACTATGTGCATATATCGATCGACGACCTATGGTATCGTAGTTACGCGAGACTCCGTCACCGGCGATGACCTTTGCAGTGGGATTTACCTGGATCTCTGAAACACTCCTCGCATTTATTCACATGGCCGAAAACGCCATTCACCTCTACGAGTTCGCCGAAGAGCCCGGTCAAGTAAAACTAATTAGAGTGCTGGAGCTTCCGCCGCTCTGCGACGGCGGACGACTCAACTTTGCACAATGCAACTCGGAACAAAATCCTGTCTTCCACTCTCCGGCGCGTCCACCGAGTCCGTCCTACCCGAGCAGCAGCAGCAGCGATCGCCCTCCGCGCCCTCCGCCACGGTTTCCCTTTCGGTATAACCCAGCCGATGGAATCGCGTGTTTCATTCTGGGCGTGGGTCTCGAAGAGATCCCAGGTGCAAGCATGACCATCGCGATCGTCGTGCACCGCCATGTTCTGGTCGCGTTGGCGTCGGCGGCGGTGTCGGCCGCAGACGTGAGCGTGAGTAGTAGTGCTAGTGCAGCGGGAACCATCATCGAGCAGCAACGGGTTCCGTGGGACAGCTGGGGTCCATCAGCCACGCGATGCCTCGAAGTTCCATACTGGCGTCGATGCGGCGAGCCCATCGGACAACGCTGGGCGATGCTCGCGCACAACGAGCTACTCGTACGCGACTTCAATCCGCACAGCGTGCGACACGCTGCGGCGCAGCTTTCGCCTTCCACGTCTCAGGCTCAGGCTAGCAGCAGCGGTGCCAGTGGAACACCTGTTTCAAGGAACGTCAAGGTGCTGCGGCACGAGAACGGGAACCGGACGCGCGTCGTCACAGCACCGACGCTGCTCACCGCGGGGCTGTGCTTCCGCGGTGACGTCATATCCCATCTGCCCTACGCCGAAACCAGGGCCATATGCACGCCTCGATGGGAGAGCGTGCTTACAGATGGAGAACGCTTGTTTGGATTATATTTTAAGGTGAGGTATTAATTGCCCCGGAGTAGGATACCTCCGACGAGCTTGTCTCTTTATTAATTAATTGCCCCACCTTCCCCATTTTTTCACAGGAGGACGACGCGGACGCACACAAGGTCGATATCGATATCTATTTCATGGCCCCCCCAGCCCAGTAGGTTTTTGTTTCTATCACGGAGGAGTTGTTCTGGTACAGTAGCTGTCCCATGACCGTCGCAGCAACTGCGCCCCCGCAGTGTTGAAAAGAATGGAATAGAATAGATGCGGTTTTTTTAAATCTGAGGACTGTACTAGAGATAATATAGAAGGTTTGGGTTCCGGTTCATGGGCAATACATATATCACTTGTTGTGTTCGACGCGCCGTGGCTGACCGCGCTGACCTTCCGAAGTTCCGTCATCGGAAGTTCCCGTGCACATTCCGGCTTCCTGGAAAAAGAACATGTCCATATTGTGCCCTACTGTAGTGGTGCTGACGGTGCCCGTGGAAGAAGGGGATGAGCGAGAATGACTCATCAAGGCACGACGGGCAGGAGTTGTATTTGTATTTTTGGTTTGGAAGGTGGAGTGATAACTCGGATGTCGTGTTTGACCGGAGAAGAGAAGGAAGAGGAACAAGTAACTCCGCCATGAGCCAGAGACCATAACCCTGGACCTCGGACAAGATGAATGAGGTCCCATATGGAATTAACCTCCATTAACCTCTGGCATCTTCCGTCTAATATTACCAGAGAGGTCGCACAATTCCCACGCAGACTTGAGAAACTGCTCAGGAATACAATTGGGTAATAACAAGATTATACAACAGCACTCGTCAAGTAGAGTGCTCTGATAGATATAGCTATGGTGTATTACCCAATCTGAAAAGTGTATTATGTACGACAGCGAATAAAAAAGTCTGCTGGATGAAGGAACAAAGGATAGACGTGATAAGATGGAGGAATGAGGCATAAGGTTTGAGGGGTGAGAAAGCGGGTGGCCGATAACACAGATTGGGATGAATGAAGTAAGTATGGAGGCAATGCTGTAGTGGGTCATGCGCGTTGTCTTGTAAAAGTATATGCGGTTGTAGTAAGTCCATCATGGTACAATGTGTGTTAGGCAGCCGCCCGGGCAGATGGGCGTCCATCTAAATATCATCGGACCAAGAATATATACCTTCACCGGGGTCATCCACGATGTGGCGTGCGTTCGGTGGACGAGAGTTTCCATTCCTGGATCGAAATATGACAGTCGTAAGGCTGCGTATGATGTAAAGTGGTGCGAGACAACTAATGATGGAAATCGGTAATATTGGGTGAGCAACAGAGTGGGGCGATGAAAACGTGGCCGGCTCGTGAGCTATTCACATGCCGCACCATACCAAGTGAGCGGTGGAGTGCGGCGTGGGACGATTACACGAAGTATCTCGCCGTCAAACTCGGCGCGTACATGGCCAAGGTCAGCGTCATATCCAAAAGAGATACGTCTCTCAAAGTGACCTGTCCCAACATTTGATTTTACATTAAAGGATCTGTTAAACTGTTACGTACCTCCGCCAGGCTCCCATGAGTCTGCCACAACGTGCAACACACGCCGGCGCCTTGCAGCCAGGGTTCTTTAGACGTATTTATCAGTCTGAGTGAGTAACTGGTAACATGAAATAGACAACGCACATTGCGTCACGCCTGAAGCCGGGTAATCGGACAACTAATCGATATTCTACCGGGGAGGTCTCTACAGCAATCCAACTATCCGGAGGCGGTGGCGCATCACTCAAGAAAGGTTCATGGGGTGCGCGGGACCTGCGAACCGAATTAGAATGTGCTGGCGGCGGGTCCAGTATTGTTGGCGGTGCAGGGGGAGGTAGTCCACGACTTGAAGGAGGTAATGCAGGACGAGACCGGTGGGTGGATCTCATGTCAGCAGCAGAGTCCGACAGGTGACGGGCAGCTCGGCTTTGGGACGCTTCAGATGGAGAATACGGCGGAGGTACGGACAGTGTCTGGATCGTTCCAGGTGAGGAAATTGGTCGTGAAGAGACTGAAGTCGTCAACCGTGAAGATTCTTGCTGTGCGCCCAGAACAGTTTGATTCAGAGACCATAATGAATCATGATTAAACGAACTCGACGGTGTTGTCTGTTGACTGGTTTCTGAAGGCGTCCGGGGCGGGAAGGTACTAAACGGGCTTTGCGACGATAACGGAGAGATACCGGCCGACCTATCAAGCCGGTCTTGAGAAGAGGGATCGAGGGGAAGCAACATTTCAACGGATACAGCAGGCGGTTGCGAAGTGCTAGCTAGGGAGGGAAATGGGTGACCAGAACCCATGGGATCGGTGCAGACAGGGGACGATGAAGAGAACTGGGACGTAGGATCGGTGGTCTCGTGAGGCCCTGCAGGCCCTGGGTCTGTCACTAGCCCGGCTGAATGGATACTGGAGCTGCTGCTGAGGCGATCAAGAGGCGGCCTGGGAAGTGGCTTGGAAGTTCTAGAGGCAAGGCTTGAAGGACGTTCATCCACGTTTTCGAAAGCTGGCGGGGGTTGGTCCTGTCGCGCCAGTTTTGTAACATCAATCACGTCTGTCGACGGCAGAGATGCTAGGTGTTGAGGGTGAGGGTGAGGGGGACGAAGAGAAGATTGTTGTGATTCAAGCTGTGAGTGGAGAGAAGAGTCTGTGGGGCAAAGGAAGTGTAAATAAACAAGGACAAGAAGACGAAAGGAGGGGAAAAAAGGAAGAGAGAAATAAACGGATCATCGACCAATGTCATCATGTTGTGGGAAGAAATGCAATCGGGAGATCCCCGAATTACATACTTTACTTACGTTTGCTCTTGCGGCCCCAGTTCACCAGTCCATCATTACATACATCCTTTCTGAGCCACTTCTCACATCACACACGTCAATTCGACAAACCGAGCGTGCCGGGAATGGAAAGAAAAATGGAATATTTCTAGAAATGCGCTGAATGTGCTTACCATCGTCCCTTTCTTCTCGCTTACCCTCCCCTTCTTCCCACTCGTCCAACATGACCGTGTCATCTCCAAGCCCGTCAGCCATACGACTGAGTTCAATAACAGGGTTACTGAGCCCTAAAGGCTGAGGGTCGGGATACGTCGAGTGCAGACCGTCCATGTCGCTGGGGAGGTGCGAGGAGGTGGAAGTGGTAGAGAAGGACGGGGTAGAACTCTCACGAGAAGAACCCAAAGACGTTGACGGAGAGAGTGGGGGAGTAGGATGCCGATCACCGGCTTGGTGGTCAAACGGGCATGCATGGGACATTTCGAGGGACGAGGACTGGTGCCAGGCGGTGTAAGTGGGGTTGAAGACGTTGGTTAGAAAGGGATGAAAGCGAGCGAGAGTGGGGTGCGCCAGCGCCGCGGGATATGACTGCGTCGGGTCTTGGTGGGTGGACAGTATCCTTCCAGTGACGTCACCTCGGTTGCCTTCTCCACTCGTCCGGTCGTCCGGTCCCGGTTAAGCAATAGTGGAAGTGTCCCAACACGATCGCAACTGTTGTGGCTCACCACGCCGGTGACCATGCCCTGATCCTGATGGTGTGCCCTCAATTTTCCCCACGAGATACTGCCTTGCCAGTCCTCTACTTATATTCGTTTGCTTGGTCGCTCGAGCAACTGAACTCGTGGAATCAAGGAATCAATATGGATGCAGTTTTAGTTATGCGCGCTCGGCGCTCCACTCCTATCAGAAGTTGTCTCTACTGCGCCGTACAGTCACATTTCGGAGTTCTCCTAAAAGGTGCGACTAACAGCTTATGAAACGACGATTACTCAGACAAGCTTCAAGGTACACAACCTCGAGTATATCTACATGTGTGTGCTGAGTATAGCAAATAATAGATTTGAGTCAGCACGGCAAGTACGTGTGATATATACCTCGGCGAATTGCGGACGAGAGTAATTGGCCATATCGGGTATCCATCTTGACCGGAAGTATGTGATGCTTATCAGCAAGCACACCTCGAGTCCGACAAGTCTCCCCCCCTCTACCTCTACCATGGAAATCTACCCTGGTCGCTTCTCGGTAGCTATCTCGGTTAATTCAGTTCGGGATCAGTGAACCTTTCCGCGTGCTCGCCCCAATCGATTTAGAACTCTTTCAACTTCCACCCCGTCCCCAAGGGTATCGATCAGTTGCTGTGGACGCTACTACCATGGCGTGAATTGGTGACTACCGATAGGAACCCGTTACAACCCCTAACATAAACTTTTTTTTTACCTTCTCAGGATCCTTCCCCGTCCTCCAATCAAGAATCAAAGCACTAACGTTGCGCTGCGCTGGAGATTCCTTCGGAGATGTGCGCTGCTACGTATACACCTTCACCATCCTAGCCAATCTTCTCGCACGTCGAACCCCAGAACCTGCAGGAGGGTGAAGAGCTGCGCGGCACCGTGCGCCAATCATCCGGACAGAACTGGATGCTGGTCGTACGTGCTTCTGTTTAGAATTCTAGGTTCACGAAGGCTCAATCCACGCTAGTCTCTTCCAGGGTTGTGGACCACCCTCTATATATATACAGTGCAGTTCGTTTGGCATCTCCGTAGACCTCTGCACGTGCCCTCGATGTCGAATTCTTGCTGCGGGGTGCTGCAAGTCCTGAAAAAGGTTGCAACGTGTTTAAATCTCGATCATCAACTGCGCAGACGGCATCGCACAATACACCTGGTATATAGGAGTAGTAGCTGCAACGCCAGGATTAGGATTCCACCTTTACTTTAAGGTATGAACTTGAACCCTGCCTACTGCTGTGCTGCTGCTGGAATGCCACGTCACATAGTCCTCAACCCTGGTTGCGCGCAGACGGTTGGACATTATCACCTACCCTCGCCATGGCGAACGCTTTGTCGTACTTGCGCACTTACTAGTAAAGGGCTACTCGAACAACTTGGCGAGCCACATAATCTTCACGGAGTGCGATAAGCGTCGTGTGACCGTGACCAAGGGAACTCCATCGATTAGTTGTGCTGCCAGTGGACCGACCCAGGGTTGTTGTACTATGGACGAGATCCGGTCCCCGGGTAGGTATACCTTCCATGGAATGGCGTTCTTACTTATTCCCGCTCTACATTTCGGACCAGTCGGTGGCGGTCGGTATGCTAATTATCGCCCGGCCAGGTTTCCTTGCGGCGGGTCATGAGGACAACAGGCCAGACCAGGTTCTCTTCCTCACACTGACACCCACTGACCCACACATGATACTTCTTCGATCCCTGAACACTGTCCCAAAAAAAATCTTCACAGTAATATTACAGTGATCCTTTTTTCATTCTGTGTTACAGTTACACTCGACGTGGGTGCCTGGCATATTTTAAGAAAAATGATGGCATCAAGGATCGCGACGCTTGGCACCGGGGGTTCACGTGGGGCAGGCACTGACTGACTGGCTATTTTGGCCATAAAAAAGGTACTGAGCAATAAATAGCATAGCGAAAAAGGGCCGAAGAGGGATATATGATACTGGTTGGGTGCAATAACAATTAATCAACGACACGGCACACAAGAGCCAATTTGGCACTTCCGAGTCACTGCAATACAGGGTCAGATCAGGTCAGGTCATCGATGAGTCAGTTTGAGAGGAGGGAGTACGAGAGCAAACATCGCCTCAACTGGCAATCCTCGGCCGGAGCTCACAACGGCACTGCAGCCCCACCTGCTGTATTATTTGTGATGGATACATGGATACAATATGCTGCATGTGGCACCACTGACAGCAGTTGAAGTTGGTGAATCACACAACTTGCGCTCACTATCAGATCGAATCACTTCTGACGTGCATCGCCTCACCCATAAAGAATAAAACATTCAAGACATATCATCAGAGCTCATGGGACACCATGTGCACATCGTGTGAGGTTTATGATGATTGGACAAAAGAAGTCTTCCGTGACCAAATAATGGTGGGATTTCTGTCAACGAATGATGGCGACGAGATACACCAAATGCAGGCAGCCACAGCCACGCAGATATCCACGTGCTGTCCTGCCAACAAACGTCCGAGTTTCTTGAGGCTCTGCGCGCTCGGCCTCGTGTCAATATCACACTACGGAGAATTATACAGTTCCACGCCACCATGTAAACAGACAATACGATTAGCACATACAGCTGACTCAGCGACAATCCCATTAGTTACACCCATCCGTAAAGTAGACCGTGTTCTGTATAGAGATACGCGTTCATCTTGCTCAAACGTCATCCTCCAATATCCGTGTTGCGTTCTCCTTAGAGCCGTCATCGCCCAGCGCCGGAGCAGAGGTCGGCTCTGGACTGTGTTGGATATTCGCCGTCTCGGAGAAAATTGCCGGGCCAGTACCTTGAGAAGTCAATTGCATTTCCGGCTCATCGAGTCGCTTGGGGCGAGGGAATAGGAGGAGTTCCGGTCTGATAGTCAGAAACAGGAGGACATTGATGGCACCGGAGAGGTAAAACAGTGAGTCACTGAAAAATGTAGCTGCCGACGATACATGGTGGTGAGTGAACTGTAACCACCGTGCTATGCTGAGAGGAAGGACGACGAGGGAGTATCCCAAGGGGTAACTTCATGATCATATCTGAGCGGAATTCACGGCTCGATAGGAGATGACTTACAGAAGCATCCCCAATGCTGCCCGCCTCTGTGCGTATTCAACCCTTTCATCAGCGTTCCGCCATTGAAACCTGTACTCTTCATCGAATGACCAGAAACCCTCCGCCCAGAAGTACAGCGGAATGTATAGTATTGCCGAAGCAAATAGTGCGATCCACATCCAGAGGTATTCGCCCGCAAGGCGTTCTTCTGAGTAATGAGGGCTGATCCAGCACCAATACTGACCCAACAATGAGGAAAGGAAATAATAATAATAAAGGAATTACGCACAGGAGTAGGCGTTTCATAATGCTTGTTAATGGTTGCGCCGATGGCAACCCAGAGCGTAATGAAAATGCATGCGAGGCAGACCAGGCTAAGGGCAACACCACGCGAATTTAGGCCAACTTGCCACACAGCCGTTACGAAGGTGTGGACTGCGAGAAACTAGTAAACTGTACATAAGCGGGGTCTCACGCGCAAAGACATCTAGAGAAGAAACACACGAGGGTGGTCAAGGCGACTCCGAGATCACCAATCTGTTCGACAACGCCTTGCGCTGTGCAAAAAGGGCCATTCGTGACGATCCCGTTGTGAGCCCACCTGATATTGAGGATTCCACCAATTGATTGTAGAAAGTCGAATACGAAAAGTGAGAACTATTGTGAAAATTCAGTGGGCCGAGAAAATGGCAGCATAAAAACTGTTAGACAGACCATGTAGATGTCAGCAGGTCCCTTGAACAACTTCCAGTTACCGTTTGGGAACTTCTTCCCATACCATCGTACGTTCCACTATGCAACATGTCGTCAAACAGGAGAGACACGAGAAAGGGAATCGAACGTACGCCGATCCAGGTTAATATGACAATGACACTAATGGAACTAATGAGCGATGCTTCGGCTGCTAGCTGTAAATTGGATGAGTTTGAAACGAAGACCGACGGGATAAGATACTCACAGCTAAACCAATACTCTCCCCGTGTGTTAAACATGAAATGGAGGGGTGGCTATAATTACCATCCCCGAGTGCCTGGTATTGACTATACTGCTCCGCATTACAGACGGTGCCGTGTACGGTGTCGGATGTTGCCATCACGCCGACTGTTGGTATTGCTGCGGGTGAATTAAGATGGAGAGACGAGTGATGATTCCCGTCTCAGCCGTCCCTAAATAAAGGGAGAGGGAGGGGTGAGTAGGGATCAGAAAGTCGGAGATGATAAGAAATTAGGAATAATAGGAATCTACATTACGGTAGTTCTGATGGCCATATAGGGGATCCTAGGACGTCCACATGCAACAGATCACGGGGAATTGTATTGCCCGATTTCGCTCTCGCGTACAGTAGGCGCCTTAAGTCACCGTTGTAAGAAGGCGTATAGTTCTTGGAGGAAGGTCGCCATTTATGGAAGTAATCTGCCTTGCGGCATACGATACTGTAGCAGTCAAACACGGTGCACAGTGACACTGCCACCGTGGAATCCGTGGCGTGGGGATGTGTGTTCATTAGTAGAGGTAGCGACGGAGGATCCGACGGAAGGCTAGGATCCACGGCCCGGATTCCTGAAAAAAGACGGCAGGTCAACTGAGGGAAATACTGTACGGAAACATCGCCTAAACCATCGGAAGCTCACACTGCACTGCACTGCACTGCAGCTCCACCTGCTGTATCGTTTGTGAATGGATACACAGTTGCACACTTGCGCTTACTACAGTATCAGATCGAATCACTCTGACATGCATCGCCGCCCCCATAAAGAAAAAACGTTCAAAATGTTCCATCAGAGCTCAAAGGGCGACATGTGCGCATCATGTGAAGTTTATTGTAATTTGCGGGACCAAATGATGGTGGGATTCCTATCAACAAGATGATGGCGACGAGTTGAAGGTATGATACCTGCAGCAGACACGTGATTCAAACTGTTACCAAATGCGAACAGCCCGAGCCTGTCTCAGCCACGAAGAAATCCAGGTGTTGTCCTGCCAAACGTTCGAGGCTCTGCGCGCCTGGCCTCGTGTTGATATCATACCTTGCAGTTCCCGCAACGTGAACAGCATCCATCCATGCGTCTCTCGAGCCCTACATCCACATACAATTAGCACCAACAGCTGACTCAGCGATAATCCAGTTAGTTACATGCGTCCGTAAAATAAAACGCGCTTTAGTACAAGGAAAAGAAAGCAAAGTAACTGCTTGGTCCCACAGCCAAGCTGAAATCCGCTGTTGGAAATTCGCTGTCTCGGAGAATATTGCCCAGTATCCAGAAGTGTCAATTGCATTTCCGGTTCGTCAAGTTCTTGGGGCGAGGGAAGAGAAGGGGTTGCGGTCTGATAGTCAGAAACAGGATGGTATTGATGGCACCAGAGAAGTAAAACAGCGAGAGAGTGAAAAACGTGGCCGCCGACGATATATGGTGGTGATTAAACTGTAACCACCGTGCCATGCTGAGAGGAAGAACGACGAGGGAGTATCCCAAGGGGTAACTTCATGATCGATATCGGTGAGCGAAATTTACGTCTCAAAAGCTGATGACTTACGAAAGCATTCCCAATGCTGCCCGCCTCTGTGTATATTCAACCTTCTCATCAGCGTTTCGTCAATGAAACTTGTACTCTTCATCAAATGACTGGAAACCCTCCGCCCAAAAGTATAGCGGAATATATACCATTGCCGAAGCAAAAAGTGCGATCCACATCCAGAGGTATTCGCATGCTATGAATGAGTTAAAAAGGAGAGACGAGCGATGATTCTCGTCTCAGCTGAATCTGGTTCGCAAAGGGAGAAGGAAAGGTGAACAGGGACCAGAAAGTTGGAGATGGAAAACAAAAGGAATCTATGCCCATAGCACAGTAAGTTAACCGTAAATCGTAACCTGATATTGTTACATTGTTGCGGCATTCAAATGACGCGCGTAACAATCAACCATGCACAGTTTGGGATGGCGGGGATGATGTTCGTATTGAGCGAGGTTGTTGCGAAGAGGGCCCGGCCCGGGAAAATGCAGTTACAAGGGGAGTTCAAAAATCCCTTTGTACTCGACTACATTCATCGAACTCCACAAGTCAACGAAAAAAAATGCCTGGAAACCGGAAATCAGTGAGTGTGGAGACTGTATTTCCATTTGTACTGACTTGTCTAACACCATATTCTTTCTTCACTCGTTCTGTGCCTTTAGCCATGTTCGCTCACTATTGTTCGTCAAATTGTAAACCCATCGGAACATTCCGTCTGAATGTTCCGATGGGTCTATGATTCGTTGAGCGACGGGGGCCAGCGACTGTAATGCAGAATAAATGCTGTCTGAGGGAACTGTATTCTCATCGTCGGCGATGGATCACGGCAGACAGTGACCATTGCTTGTCACCGAGACGGTGAGCGGATGAACGTTTTTAACAGATTCAGGAAACTGCTTCAGGTCTCATAACAAAAGAGACAGATGCTCGCAACGTGGCCTTGGCCTCTCCACTTTGGAAAAATTTCCTCTACCTTACACATCGACCAGTCAAGTCGTCGTAATTCCGGCTCCTAGCCCTACAGACCTAGGGGTAACAGGGGTAATCAACAGCACACAGACACGCACATCATTCCGCTGCAAGTTCAAACTGATGGGAGTAATCTTATGTGGCCAGATGGACAGCATGCGGACCGAATGGAAACAGTACAACACTTCATTCTCACCTGCCCATGGCCCCTCGAGCAAAAGAGTAAAGGGACGCTCGCGCTGAAGAACCTCCGAGTCCTCTAAAGCTCACAATACATCTGTCAGTCACATCGATGCAACGAAGCGTCTCCAACAATGAATTCGATTGAAAATATTGGCAACCGCAGGCTCACCCGCCAGCCACTCCTCCCCATAGTCCCCATCAATGCACCGAATCAACAATGTGAGTGTATCAGACAAGAGCTGTAAATTTACACGATTAACATCCGACAGTGCAAATAGGGGTGTATCCAACGTCCCTCCGTCCTCACTTTCCCTAGTATCGTGAATCACGCATGCAAGTTCAGTGCCGTACCTCCTCGAGCAATAGAACGGATTAAAGGACCTGTGGCTGAACTCCAGGAGTTTGGTGAGCGCATCATGTGCTGGACATTCACTTAACCTTTGCATGTATTGATCAAACAAAGGAATAATTAAACTTATTCACCATCTAATAAAAATATGTCCACATTGACCGTGGATGGACAATGTGTAAGCAGGGGAGGGGAGGGGATGCGTCGCGTCTACATCCCCCGATTTCTCCCTGTTGTCCAAGTCGTCCAACGTCGTGACCGCTCCTGATCATCCCCAAACTGGATCAGTACTATACTAGTACTTGCCAAGTTGCCATCCGATCAACAAACGCTGCATACACACGACAGGGAGCACGGCTTCAACGTATAGAATGTATAGAACGAAGGTTTTAAAAAAGTCTCCACAAGAATTGGCTTGGCCTGACGACGAGAATTATGACCCTCCAATTGAAAATCGAGCGCGGGAGCACTCAATTCACGACTACTGCAATCAAATTTCCCCGTTGTGCGCCGCAATTGAACGGTCTCAAAGAATAAATGATGATGATGACGCATGAACTGAACGGAAAGTGCAGGCCCGTTAGAGTTAGAGTTAGACGCAGGACCGAGGGACAACCGGAAGACACCCGTGGCAGTAGTACTGTAGCTGAGACATGCACATGCCACAAGGGAAGGACAGCCGCGGCGGGCGACCCGCTTACTCTCGATCTTCCCTTTACCCTGGCACCAGTCCCACGTATCACGTATCCCTTCCAGTACCCTGTTTCGCAGCCAACCACTCCGCTTTACCCAGCATCCATATTTTCGCCACACATTCCCTCCTTCCGGTTCGATAATGGGTTGTATTTTTGTAGATTTTGTATTCGTCGTTTAGACCCAGTAAATTAAATGCGGAATTACGCCAACTGTCATCACCCAATGCCGCACTACATGTACATGCAATGATCTGGAGAACGTGACCTATCGGGTCGGACATAAATAGTCATGCGAAAGTCTCGGTGCTGGTAAGCGTTCTCTAGCCATGCACACTTGGCTTTGAATGTGGGGAGTCGAGATAAAATCAGTGCACGAAGGGTACTACATTGCCACAGGAGCAGCACCTGTTTCCATTTCTCGAGGAAGGATTTGCATCCATTGAATAAATATGCGTTTAATACTATGCAGCACCTCATTACCAGATATATGCAGTTGATAATCATAAAGACAATACATTTGTGAACAGTGCTTGTATAGCGCTGTACACCCGGGAAAAGAAAAGAACGTAAATGCTTGAGACCCAGATCCATTTTTTAAATGTCATCTGATATTCGTCTAGAACTGACATGGGATTGTGCCGCGCTGTTTCTAGAGCCTTCATCCGCCAACTGCCCGGCCGAGGTCGGCTCTGGGCTGTGTTGGAATTTAGCTATGTCCGAGAACATCGCCGAGCTAGGACCTTCGGGAGCAAGTTCGATTTCCGGCTCGGCAAGTTCCTCGGGACGGGGGAAAAGCAGAAGCTGAGGTCTGACAACCAGGAAGAGGAGCACGTTGATTGCGCCAGATAGGTTGAACATTGTGACGCCGAAAAACGTAGCTGCAGACGATACGTTGTGGTTACTGAATAGCAACCATCGTGCTACGGAGAGAGGAAGGACGACGATGGAATATGCAAGGGGGTAACTGATGGTTTAATAATCTATGAGCCAGGTTCAAAACTCGAGGGGCGATAACTTACAGAAGCATCCCCAATGCAGCTCTCCTCTGTGAATATTCAACCATCTGATTGGGGTCCGACATGTGGAACTTGTACCAGCTCACTTCATCGACAGACAAGCGACCTTCTGTCCAGAAATATAATGGGATGTACAATATCACCGAAGCGAATAGTGCGATCCACAGCCATATGTATTCACCAGCAAGGCGTATGCTCGAAAACTTAGGACTAATCCAGCACCAATACTGACCAGAGTAGTATCAGCAATGAGTGAAAGAGTTGAAATGAACGGGATCGAGTGACGCACCGGTGTAGGCGTTTCATAATTATGGTGAACGCTCGCGCCGATGGCGACCCAGAGCGTAATGAAAACGCAAGCAAGGCCAACCATGCCAAGGGCAACGCCACGTGCGTGCAACCCAACTTGCCACAGCGCCGCCACGAAAGTGTGGACGGCAAGAAACTGGCGAAAAGCACATCAGTGGGTCTCAGTCCGAAAGACATTGTTATGAGGGTGAGACGCACGAGGGTGATCAGAGCGACCCCTACTTCCCCAATCTGTTGGATAATGCCTTGTGCTGTGCAATAGTGCCCTGTCGTGACAATCCCGTTGTGAGCCCACCGGACGTTGAGAACACCACCCATGGCCTGGAAAAAATCGAACACGAAGAGGGAGAACTGTCGCGTGAATTCAATGAGCCGAGCGAATGGCAACGGGAAAACTTCAGGCAGACCATGTAGACGTCAGCAGGCCCCCGGAACAACTTCCAGTCGCCCATTGGAAAAGTCTTCCTATGCCATCGCACGTTCCACTGCGCAACATCTCGTCAAACAGGAGAGAAAACCGAAAGAAAACCGAACACACGCTGATCCAGATGAATATCACGATGATACTGAAGGAACTAATGAACGATGCTTCGGCTGTTATCTGTAAATCGGATAAGTCCGAGACGAAGACTGATGGGATAAGATACTCACAGCTAAGCCAATACTATCCCCGTGTGTTAAACATGAAATCGGGGGGTTGCTCTGGCCATTATGCCTGAATGCTTGGGATTGATTATACTGCTCTGCATTACAGACAGTTCCGTGTACGAATGTCGTCATCGCGCCGACTACTGGTATCCCTGCGAATGAGCTAGAAAGGAGAGACGAGCGATGATTCTCGTCTCAAACTGGTCAGCAAGGGTGAGGGAAGGATGAGCAGGGATGCAAAAGTTAGAGATGATGGGAAATAAAAGGATAAGTTATATGCCCTACATTACGGCAGTTCTGACGGCGATATAGCGGCGTGGGATCCAGTGACAGCTGGCCTGGCAGGTATGATGTCTACATGCACAACAGATCACAATAGTATCACAACCTGGGTAGTCGTAATGCCCGATTTCGCTCCCACGTAGGCGTATTGATGTAACTGGTGAAATCGCTGTGTAAGACGAGGAATAATTTCCGAAGGGAGCTCATCGGACGCTCACCATTATGGAAGTAATCGTTACCATTGCGGGGTACAAGTACTAGAGTACCGCGCGTATAGCAAATCAACCATGCGATACTGTACTGCCTCTGTGACGCGGGCGGGGACGAACTAATCAGTCAACACAGGAACGAATGGGGTCGCGAAGTCCGAGGACTCGGGAAAATGCGGTTGCGATGAAAGGGAGTTTCCATAAAAGCCCACGACTTCGTTACTCGAGCATCGAACGCTACATGTCAATGTCAACAAACCAGTGAGTTGTGGCTCACTGGATACTCCATTTGCAATTGTGGTGCTGACTGTTGTTTGTGCAACATTCTCACACTTCGTTTCACTCGTTCGTATGCATTTTACAGTAACCATGAAAATTGCATGAAAATTTGCTATTGCTCGTCAAACCGTATACCCAACGGAACATTCCATCCTGAATGTTCCGTTGGATATATAGTTTGATGAGCGATGGGCCCCAGTGACTGTAATCAAGATAAATGCTGTCTGAGGGGAACCCTATTTCAATTTTATGCAGTGCATCACGCTGAGAGCGGGTTCCAGCGATGTCCCTTTATCTACGGTACGTGATGCATCGCATAATTGTTTTAGCTCTCATAAACAATACAGGCCGCAGCGTGGTCCTACACATCGAAAAAGACTCCCTTACACCTCGACCAGTCAAGCCGCTGTAATCCGCTCGTAGCAAAGCCCAGGGAGAGACAACGTGAAGACAGAGTGAGTTGGATGTTGATCGACGTTACAAACACCTTATTTGATTTTCTCTCTCCCAGGGTTTTCCATGGCAAATGCGCTTGAAGTCGAAGTGTGCTAGGGGAGGTTACAAGATATCGTCATGACGATTGAAAAAAATCTTGAATTCGAGGTTCCCTGTTAATAACTGTCTTAGCAAAGATACGGATGGGTTGCGATGCATCTTCATCCTGGAAAAATGCGGTGGTCGAAATGGAAATGCTGTACGAAGGTTCGTACAACACTGCACCGCCGCAGGAGCAGCGCCTGTTTCTTTTCTCAAGGAAGGACCTGCTTCCACTGGATTAATATGTATTTAATATGCAACAATATGGTACAAAATATATACAGTTGATAGCCCATTGGTATAAAGGCATGCGATTGTAAACCGTGTGTATGTATAGCGCTGTGTACAGGGAAGAGAAAGAAAAAGAAAAATGCTTTTGAGATCCGCGTTCATCTTGATTAGATGTCATCCGACATTTGTCTAAAACTGACGGGGGATTGTGCTACGCTGTTTCTAGAGTTCTCATCCGCCAGCGCCGGCGAGATCGGCTCTGGGCTGCGTTGGAATTTCGTTATGTCGAAGAAAAAAGTCGGGCCCGGGCCAGTAGTACCCTGGAGAGTAATTTCGTCGGGAACAATTTCGATTTCTGGCTCGACAAATTTCCCTGGACGGGGAAAAAGGAGGAGCTGAGGTCTGACAATCAGGAAGAGGAGCACATTGATTGCGCCAGATAGGTTGAACATTGTGACGCCGAAGAACGTGGCCGCAGACGATACATTGTGGTTATTGAATTGCAACCATCGTGATACGGAGAGAGGAAGAACAACGAGGAAATATGCAACGGGGTAACTGATGGTTTAATGATTGATCTATGAGCCAGGTTTACAACTCGAGAGGCGATAACGTACAAAAGCATTCCCAGTGCAGCTCGCCGTTTAGCGTATCCAACCGTCTGATCGGGGTCCGACATGCGAAACTTGTACCATCTCACTTCATCAACAGACAAGCGACCTTCCGCCCAGAAATATAATGGGATATACGATATCATGGAAGCGAACAGTGCGATCCACAGCCATATGTATTCACCAGCAAGGCGTATGCCCGAGAACTTGGGACCGATCCAGCACCAATACTGAACCCGAATGGTATCAACGATGAGGAAAGAGTGGAGAAAGAAACGGGATTGAAGTAACGCACGGGTGTAGGCGATACATAATTGCTGTGAATGCCCGTGCCAATGGTAACCCAGAGCGTGATGAAAACGCAAGCAAGGCCAACCATACCAAAGGCGACGCCACGCGCGTGTAGGCCAACTTGCCACAGGCCCGCTACGAAAGTGTGGACAGCAAGAAACTGGAGAATGCAATATCGGTGGGTCTCAGTCCGAGAGACATTGTTATAAAAGTGAGACGCACGAGGGTGATCAGAGCTACTCCGACTTCACCAATTTGTTGGACGACGCCTTGTGCTGTGCAAAAGTGCCCTCTCGTGACGATCCCGTTGTGAGCCCACCGGACATCGAGAATACCACCCATAGCTTGCAAAAAATCGAACACGAAGAGGGAGAGCTGTCGCGTGGATTCAATGAGCCGAGCGAATGGCAACGAAAAAAATTTATGCGGACCATATAAATGTCAGCAGGACCCTGGAGCAACTTCCAGTCGCCCTTTGGAAATGTCTTCCTATACCATCGCACGTTCCACTATGCAACATCCCGTCAAACAGCCCGAGAGAAACGTGAAAAGAGATCGAACGTACGCCGATACAGATAAATATGACGGTGATACTAATGGAACTAATGAACGATGCCTCGGCTGTTAGCTGTAAATTGGATAAGTTCGAGACGAAGACTGATGGGATAATATACTCACAGCTAAGCCAATACTCTCTCCGTGTGTTAAGCATAAAATTGGGGAGCTGCTCGTTTCATCATGCCTGAACACTTGGGATTGATTATACTGCTCTGCATTACAGACAGTCCCGTGTACGAGTGTCGTCATCACGTTGATGGTATTGCTGCGAATGAGTTAGAAAAGACGAGGGATGATCCTCGTCTCAATCTGGTCTACAGAGGGTAGTTAGGGAAGGTTAGGCGGGGTCATAAAGTTGGTGACAACGGGAATAAAAGGGGCCATAGTACCTATACAATACGTTACGGCATTACGGGATGGCAGTTCAATTCTAACGGCTATTGGTGCAGGCGATCCTACTAGGCTACTAGGACATCCACATGTAACGGACCACAGCCTGGTGAATTGTAATAATGCCCTATTCCGGTTCACATAGGCACCTTGATGTAACTAGTGAGTTTGCCGTGTAACACGAGGTATAATTACCGAATGAAGCTCATCAGTCTCACCATTATGGAGGTAACCGTTACTCTGTCTTACGGCGTACAAGTAGCGCGCGTCACGTAGCAATCGACCATGTGCGACATTTGGGGCGGGGGTAGACTTCCTAGTCAACACAGGATCCTAGGAATGTACAAGTCGACTGTCATATAAGGCGATTCTGCGGGCGCTGCGCCTGGTCTATCAGCGCTATATCACCAGGCCTCGCGTTTGCCTACACGCTCGCCCCTTTCTCTTTGTCTGAGTTCATTTACCTCAAGTGTCACCCTTTGTTTCATGCTAATCGAATCGTCTGTCCTCGCCTTTTCTTGTACTTGTTTCGTTTCTCTTTCTCCTCGACAGACACGCCTTTGTTTGATCAGTGCTCCAAAGGAATGATGATGTATTTAAGACATTTAGCACCCCTAATATATAATGTTTAGAGTCTCTTCCGTCTGCCTCCTCATTCTCTTCTTCGTGTCTCTCCGCTGCGCTTTGACTCTCTCACATCTTCACTGTCCGCTAGCATACCCCCTCCGGTGACGGTGCAAGTGAAGGAGTATATAGTATGCCCTCAGACTGTCAGATAATTTCAAAAAAGAAGTCACATAAATTGATTGCCGGAGTCACCAATACATATGGCACTGCAAGTAGACATCGCCCGAATCATGCTTATTGGGCACGGCGCGCATCTGACAGCCTAGAAAATGATGCGAACGAGGCCTCGATCACATCTCTCATCGTGCGTGTTGCAGACAAGTAGACATCACTCGCATCTAAATGAGAGCGGCGGGGATCTGAAAGCCGGGCAGAACAACTAATGACGCACTCCGTTACTATCTCGCATCGTGTCGCACACCATGCTTATTTTAAGGTAGAAGACGGCGCCGATCTGAATCATCTGACAACCTAGAACAGGGTCCGGGATGTATTTCTTTTGGCAACTCGTTTGGCTTTGACCTTGTTTCCCAGATCTAGAGGCTTCCCATTTACAGTATGATACTTCAGAGACAGACGTCGTCGCCGTGTGAAATAAGAAAACAAAATTTCATACAGTACAAGCTATGCCTTTTCCCCCTTGGTATGCCTATGCCTTCGATTTTGCTGTGAACGAGGCTGGATAATCGGAAAGTATGCCTTTCTAGGGATATGCCCCAGTTGTAGTAACTTACAGTAAAAAGACTAGCCCTCGCCAACAACATGAAATTGGTGAGGTCGCGGTCCGAGGACAGGGATATACGGCCCGACGGCCCGGGAAAGAAGAGGGGTTTCAAAAAAAAAGTCGCCGCCATTTCGCACTCAGTACAGCCATCGCCCGAAAAAACGCTGCAGGTCAACGACAATTGCCTTCTCTCTTCACTTGTTCAGCGCATTTAGCCATGAAGGCTCACTATCGTTCGTCAAATCGTATACCCACCGGAACATTCCATCCTGAATGTTCCGGTGGATATATAGTTCGATGATCAATGGGGGCCAGGGGCCAGCGACTGTAATCCAGAATAAATGCTGTCCAAGGTATTGTTTTCAGGTAGGATTCATCATATGCAGTGGAACATCCTGAGAGCGGGTTCCAGTGATGTTTTCATATATTCAGTGATGGATCTTCAACAGATAGTGTCGCTGCCTTGGAAAATGGATGAGCATCTTGCGCATCTTGAACGAATCCTAACAATTGCTTCAGGTCTCATAGACCATAAACAATAGAAATAGGCTCGTAACGCGGCCTCTCCATGTCGAAAAAAAAGAATACTTTCCCTTACACGTCAACCAGTCTAGTCGCTGCAATCTGCTCGTAGCTGGGCTGCAGTGGGGGGAGGCAACGGGTGCAATCATGGGGTCATTAAAAAATTTCACGCTGAAGTGAGTTGGATGTTGTTCGATATATCAAGCGTCTCATTTTTTCTCTCCCAGGGTTTCTCATCAAAGGGGAAATGTCGTCATGACGATTGAAAAAAAGTTGACTGAGTTTGTTCCCTGTTTATATCTGTCTCAAGCGAAGACGCGGATGGGTTGCGATGCATCTTCATCGAACTTCATCCTAGAAATGCGTGACCAATCGGACCGAATATAGATGGTACTGTGAAAGTCCCGCTGCCGGTTAGAGTCCTCTGGCCATGCACACTGAGCTTTGAGTTTGGGGTGTCGAGATGGAAATCATTGTACGAAGGACCTTACATGCAGTACTGGTACCAGATACACACGTATACACAATTGATAATATATGGGTATAAAGATGGTGCGCTTGTAAACCGTGCTTTGTATACCACTACCAGGGGAAATGATTCAACTTAATGTTGCACTGTCCGTAAAGCCCCTATCGCCCAGCGCAGCCGAGGTCGGCTCTGGGCCGTCGCTACGTCGGCGAAAATTGCTGAGCCAGTAGCTTTGAGGATCAAGTTTTATTTCCGGCTAGGCGAGCACGAGGGGTTGAGGGGTTGAGGTCTGATAATCAGGGAGAGCAGCACATTGACGGCGGTTGACAGATGTTGTAAGCCACACCACTTTCATGAATCGAGGGGCGACGATTTATAGAAGCCTTTCCAAGAGAAGCTCGCCGCTGTGAAAATTGTGAAACCTGAACCAACTCTCATTGACAAACAATTGACAAACAAGTGATCTTCCGTCCAGAAATACAGTATTAATATTGCTGGCGCGATCCACGGCTAAGGCGTCGGTGAAGAACGGGATTGGGTAAACGCACACTGGCAGGTGTAGGCGTCTCATAATTCTTGTGTATGCCCGCACTGATAGCAACCCACAGCGTCATTAATTAAAACGCAAGCAAGGCAAACCGTGCCAAGGGCAACGCCACGCGTCTGCAGGCCAACTTGCCACAGGGGCCGCTACGGAAGTATAGGCGGCAAGAAGCTGGCGAAATGAACATGAACATCCGAGTCGGTGGGTCTCAGATCGAAAGACAATATTAAAGGTGAGACGAGACGCACGAGGGGTGACCGGTGACCGCGCGATACCAGCTTCATCAATCAATTGTGCCCGTCGTGACGATCCCATTTGTGAGCCGATATGATATTGAGGATACCGTCAATTGCTTGCAAAATATCGGACACGAAAAGGGAGAGCTATCATGCAAATTCGAATATTCAATAGGCCGAGCAAAAGGTAGCAGAAAAACTGTCAGGAGACCATGTAGACGCCAGCCGTCCATGGAAATTGGAACACGCCCGCAGACCCAGGATATGGACATTGTCCTTCAACGAAGACTTGGCTTTATCTCTTTATCCACCACGAGAGGGAAGCGAAGACCCTGACAACAATACAAACGGAACCAATGACTGTTACTAGCTGGGTATTAGATGAGTTAGAGACGACGACTGATAGGCCAGAACTCACAGCGGAGCCAATACTCTCTCCATGCATTAAACATGAGATCAAGGTGACAACATTAGGGTCTATGGGTTGAATATACTGCTGCGCAAGACAGTTCCCGCTTACGCCGTCGAGTGCCGTCATCACGCCGACTACGGGTAAGGGTGAGCGGGGGTCACAACGTCAGAGACGATGGGATACATGAGGGATCTATGCCCATACATTACGTGCGCAGTTTCGACGGTCATACAGTGGAGTCATACAGTGGAGGTATCCCGTTCTACCTGCTGGGTCAACCGTTACAGGGCCTGTGGCGGCTGACCCTGCAGGTAGAACGTCCACATGTCATACTTTGCATTTTCCCCCAGAATGTGGCACTGTCGTGTAATAGTTCACATCAGCGTCAGATTCTAGGGAATGATTTCGCTTTCACGCCTTGATGAAACTGGCGAAGTTGTCGCCGTGTAAGACGGGGTATAATATCCGGGAAAAACTCGATGGTTCATCGGGGGCTCACCAGTATGAAAGGAATCGTTACATAGTCTGTCTTGCGGCGCGTACAACGTAGCGATCAACCACTGGCACTTCGCGATACTGCCACGTGGTGGGGACCGCCAGTCGTGGAGCCTCTGGCATGCCAACAAACGGTGAGGTCGCGAGGTCTAAGGTCTGGTGGATTTTTGGTATGTCGGGGCTCGTGCAGCGCACACCCGACACCCCACTGCTTCCCGGGGGTCCGACTGGAAATTGCCCCGTACCCAATTTTTGGGCCCCCGTGGGCTTCGTGCTCACTTACTATATTGTTTCCCTTTCTCATGTCTCGTCTCCATCGTCCCCGTGCCCCATTGTGCTCTTGTTCCCCTTGTCTCGACATGATACATTACTATATGATTGACTCACGCACGTCCCCTCCTAATGGACGCATGACCTCTTCAGTGCACGAGCCCCTTCCCCTCACAATAGCAAACGCGACACGCAAGCGCTGTGTCTCACTGTACAATGGTCACTTTACTTACAGGCAGAACATGTAGTAACAAAAGGTGTCTAGTAGTTAAATAGCGCAATGTGCGCTCAGCTGAATGTCATCCAGTTCTGTCCTCGAAACCTCCCGTGTGCTCCTTCTCCCCTCTCGCTCTTGCTCCACTTCGTCGCCTGTTGTACGACATCCCTTTCTTGCTGCCATCTTTTGCGTACTACCCCGCTCCGCTCATACCTGATTCTTTCAAGGTCCGGGATCGATAGGCTGGGGACATGCAGTTGCGATGATGGGGAATTCTTCCGCTCCTGTACAGTAGTACAGTTGCGTGCTCGAACACTGGAAGCAGTGACGTGGCAGGTTTTGCTACTGTAATATTTGATTTGCAATCGGATTTGATCATCGTTCTCTGTTCACTCGTTCAGTTCAGAGTTCAACGTTCAACGTTCAACAACGTTCAACAACAACCTGACTCATCCCTCATCTAAGGACTTGTAGAGCACCTGAATCCAAGAAGTTCTGAATTCGAACAAACCCCGGCCTGGCCATCGTGTTAAAATGATGTTCGCGGGTAAAGCTAATGGGTGAGTACAGTATGTCACCAGCTCGATTTGCGGTTCTCTACTATTTTCTTAATTCTCATCTGTTCACTCGTTCAATCGCTTTTAGCACGTGGATGCTGAAAAACCACCAGTATATCGGTGGAGGATACCTTTCCACTTGATCAGCGCGTTTGGCCATGAAAGCTCACTGTTGTTCGTCGAATCATAAACCCATCGAAACATTCCGTCTTAATGTTTCGATGGGTCTATGATTTGTTGAACGACGGGGGCTAGGGACTTCAATTCAGAATAAGTGTTGTTTGAGGTTCCCTCGTAGACAGCATGTAGTTCAGGTGGGATTCCAAGTCAATTTTATTCAGTGGAGCATATGATCCAGAGAGCGGTTTCCAGTGGTGTCCCTCATCGACACCGATGGATCACGACAGACAGTGTTTCGCCATCTCGGAATACGGATGAGAAGAAGATGCATCTTGACAAATTCGAACAACTATTTCAAGTCTCATAACAATCTAGACAGGCACGCAACGTGGCCTCTTCTTCGGAAAAATTCTCACACAGCCAGTGAAGACGCTCGTGGTCATAGCAGGCCTAGGGGGAGTGACTT
>QLOU01000361.1:4443-16592 GCA_003313715.1 Russula abietina
CTGAAAAAGCAAGGAGGGCAAGGCTACAAATGCCTAAAGGTGAGTTGTGGCCAAGTTTCCAAGCCCGCTGCTGCTTATTTCTCATTTGCTTATCTCAAAATAAAGATGAAATTGTCGTACCCCTTCAGCCTGCTGTTGAGGAACACAAGGACAGTGAAGGGGAAGAAGAACCAGGCTTTGAAGAACCATATGACTTTGAGCCCGAGATCGTTGAGCAATCGGCACTCGATCACTTCAATAACATCTTACAAAGAGCCCAGAGTCTTGCTGCAAAGGCAGAGAGAGAGAAGCCACGAAAGCGTCCCAGAAGCTATAAAGGAGACTCCAAGAAAACCCTGAAGTGACGCAAGAAATGCTGAGAGGACCTTGCAAAGCAAGGTTTCCTCTCGGTGTTTGAGTATTGCGAATATGTAAAGGGAAAGGCCGAGAAAGTGTCACTAGAACACAAGCACGCGTCAGAGGAGAGTGCTCCAGAGATGGACACAGAGGATATCATTTTGGTGTCCGAACATGTGGGTCAGGTGCGTTGCAGAAAGGCCTTGATGCATGGAGAATTGGAGATTGACGGACAAGGTCAGACCACAGCCAGAAAAGAGGAAGAGGAAGAGGCGACTGATGATGAGCAAGAATCAGACGAGAGCATGCCGGAGGAGTTGGACACAAGTTTGGTGTCTAAACGTGTGGGCCAGGTGCGTCGCAGAGAGGTCTTGATGCACAGATATTGATGGACAAGACCAGCCCGCGATCAGACAAGAGGAAGAGGAGGGTTCCGAGTCAGAGGATGCAGAAAGGGAGGATGGTGGTGGGCACGCCGAAGCAGCAGTCAAGGCAGCGCAGGGTGCCAATGGAACGCAAAGTGCAACCCATGCGCTCCTCAAGGAACTCTGTCGCAGACATGCCCTGGCAGACGAATCCCCACCCAGCCCACTTGATAATGCACTGGAGTTGCTGCGCGATTGTGCCGAGTTGTCGAGGGCCCGGAAGAAACTTCAGTTACATGGCCAAGATAAGTCGCTTGACGTCGTCTTCCAGAGTCACATCTCCGCCATGGTTGGCGTCTTAAACCTCTTTCTGGATGCAGACCTTCTATACACCTGGAGGGAGGCCTCGATGGTCGCTGCAAAGGCACAGGGACATGGATCAACCCACGCGCGCAGCATCCGAGCCTGGGTGCTTGACTTCGTCCGAGAGGGCACACTTCCTTTCCACTCCTATGGGTATACCCGGCAGACAGCTCTTGAGGATGAAGAAATCTTGCAGGAGATCCAAGCAGAGTTGTCTGAGAGAGCGAAGAGTCGATTCATAAAAGCACAGGACGTGTGCGACATTGTTGCAAGTGAGAAGCTGCAGGCCTTGTTCACTCGGCTGGGGATTCACAAGCCCGGGATTTCACTGTCGACGGCACAGAGATGGCTTGCAAAGATGAAGTGGCGCTACAGTAAAATGAAAAATGGGATGTATATTGATGGCCACGAGAGAGACGACGTCGTGGCCTATCGAGACGCGTTCGTCCATCGATGGGTGGCGGAATACGAAACCCGATTCCAAATTTGGGACGATAATGGAAATCCCCTTCCCCTTGCTCACCCATCCGATCAGGCGGATTCACGTCGCCTTACCCTCATCACACACGACGAATCGACATTCTTTCAAAATGACGAAAGGAAGACCTGTTGGAGCCATGAAGACAGCAGGCCAGTCCCCAAGCCAAAAGGCGACGGGCAATCCCTGATGGTCTCAGATTTCTTGACGACAGAGTGCGGACGCCTGCGCGATGACAGCAGGTAAGTTGTTTTTTTATTCCTTATTACATTCTTTATTAATTTCTCTGCAGGGAAGCACGCATCGTGTTCAAACCGGGGAAGAACCGCAACGGATACTTCGACGCCGAGGCACTTGTCACCCAAGTCGATCGCGCGATTGACATATTTGAGGGCAAGGTAAATGACCTTGCCCAGGGTCTCTTTTTATTCGACAACGCCCCCAGCCATCAGAAGCGGGCCCTTGATGCCATCTCTGCCAATAAGATGGTCAAAAGTGCGCCCTTTTTTCGTTTGTTTCTGTCTTATCGATGTCCCCCTAGATCCCAAGCGCCTCTGGACGCACCACCCAAACGGGCCACGCATGCGTGATGGCGTCAACCCGTTGACAGGAGAACGCCAGTCGTTCTATTTCCCAGATGACCACCCCCGTTATCCGGGGTGGTTCAAGGGTATGGAACAGATCATCCGTGAGCGTGGACTTTGGCCCGACGCTGGTCTCCTTGTCGAGTGTGCTGGCCCGAAGCGTCCTCAGGGACAGGTCAGCTGTTGCTGCCACCACCTCCTTTACTGCCAGCCCGATTTCACCTCACAGAAGCCACTGCTCCAGGAGCATATCAAATCGCGCGGTCATCTGTGTGATTTTTATCCAAAATATCACTGTGAATTGAATTTTATCGAGCAGTACTGGGGCACGGCAAAACTTCGATTCCGCATTGCTGGCCGTGCAAGAACCCTTCATGAAATGGAAAGGAAAATGCTGGAGTGCCTTGATGACATCCCTCTTGTGCAGATTCGAAGGCGTGTCGCATTGCCTTTTTTCTTTTATTCTTGGACTTGAACCTTTTTTTTAGATTTGCTAACAGGTCTGCACGCTTCATTTCAGCGTACCGTCAAGGCTTGTCTGGTGCCCAAGCAGCGTGGGCCAACAAGAAGTATCACGGACATCGCATACTCCCCCCTGATATGATTGCGCTGGTGAAGGAAACAATACCAAAGTAATTAGTTTCATGTACATACATGTGTGCTGGCCAAGTCCCTGTTATTACAAGTTGCATTAAGCCCCTCCCCGTGCACGTTAAGTCCTTCGCGTTCCAGGTTACAAGTCGCTCCACCACAAGATTTGTCCACATTACGTAACTTAAACCCTGGGGTTAGAAGCTTACATAAACCGTGCGGGATCTTCGTGACTTCTACCTTACTCTAGTAACTTAAATACATGACTTTTCGCTTCTCTGATGGGCAAGGTGATGCGGCGCGAGGACGCAACTAAAAAACGTGGGCACCCTAACGTGTCAGTAAATGAGGGAACACATGGCCTCGGGCTTTCTACAGGCTTATGAGGGTCTCGAAACACACGGACTTTCCCGCGGGCACTGGTGACTGCACCCGTTGCTGTTGGACCTAATTACATTCAAATCACTCATCGAAGCCACCGGTGGAAGCATTGGCGAACGAATAAAAGAGACAAGGACGGACTTTTGCGTTAGATGGTTTATTGAGGAAGATCCGTTGCGGCCTCAGTCGAATACAGAATCATTACATGTACAGTATCGAGATGCGAGATGATGATGGCATCATTGCCATGTGATGGATCTGCTTCAATTACTATGTTCCATCTTCGGATTATTCCGACCATCTCTCCTGGGTGGTCTCTCAGTCTCAGTCTCAGGCTCATCGCATCGATCTCATCTCGTCTTGTCTTTTCTTAACGGGGGTAATGTACTACGGAACCAAAAGTATTCGTTTCAATAATCCGTCTGTTTGTTCATTAATTCATGTGTGACTCCAAGGCTGCCGCGCCGCCGGCGCCGCCATGCATTCTGCTCACTGGCAGGTTTCCATCGTCGCCGCCGCACTCAGTGGGCTCGTAATCCGATTGAACCTCCCACCATCCAGCGGTGGGATAATCTTTCTCTTCCAACTGCTTCATATCCCGCTCGTACATCTGCTCGAGCTCCACGATCTCCCTTTCCAGAATCTCCTCCTGCATATGGTAGTGTCGTCGTATTCGCTCGATTTCGACCTCCAACGATGCACGCCAGCGCTCCTCGGCCGTAGTATGCTGCCGGCGGAAACTGCTACCAATAGCAGTGGTAGTGGTAGTGGTAGTGGCAGTAGCTTGGAAGGCCTTATGTGGGTTACGGTGCAGGACCCTCCCTCTTCGCTTCAAGGTCGATGCCACCGTGACGCTGCCTGCATTACCTTCGATAAAGGGCGCGGCATCAGCTACTGTAGGATCAGGCCACCACGAACAGGATTTAGTACGCATAACTCGAGGTCGACAAAAGAAGGATGGACGCGCGCTCTCACCTCCTGCTTCATTCGACATGAGCTCGCCGGTGCTTTTCACCTTTCGCGCTCTGGATCCAGTGATATTGGCGTTAGCGACCATTTTCCTAGCACGCCCTCCTGCCTTTCGTCGACGGTCGCGGGGCATTTTGGAAATGGAAAAGGTTGTTCGTGGTTGAGAGGAGGTGTGTGTTCTGAACCTGGATTAAAGCTGTCTCAAGGGATCCAAACATCAGTGGTGGCTTCAAATAGGTTCGCTTCTTGAAACAGAGCACAAAGCTCTGGACCCACAATCACAATTGAACAATGCTCATGTAGGTATAGGCCGCTAGCATAGTTCAATTGTGGTTGTGGATCCAGAGCTTTGTGCGTTTGATGTGATCTGCTAGTTAGCATTGTCACAACTCGGCTTACACTGGCTTAGTATCCTGGCAGTGAGTGTGGAAAGTAGTGGCCTCGAGCATGGCGAAGGCTTCGACGCGACCAGGAATACCGTACTATTCAGATACAAGCCAATGGGACAAAGCGTCCAATAGATGGTTTTGATAGTCGGAGATGCACAACCCAACCCAAGCCGGTCACTGGAGTGCCGTCTCGTTGACCAGAACGCACAGATCCTCCTTCCTCTCGCCAATGACCCAAATTCAAAGTATTTCCATCTTGGAAGGCTTGAACGTCGAGTCCTCGATATTCAAGGGTTTCCGAGGAGTACCTGCTTCGAATGCAATTAACTCCCATAGACCACTCGCTATCTACAATCACCATAGAAAATTTCCACCGCCAATTTGCCTGGGAAGGATGCGCTCAATCTCCGAGTTCTGAGATGGACGATCACGTGTTGGAGAGACCACAATAGGTACTGACAAGGAGTTCTTGTGTAGTACTGTACTGTAATGAGCCGCGCGCATGCTACGAACATTCCCACCAGGGCGCCTGTGATATGATTCATTTTATTTCATTCCTCCATAATATCCGAGATCCGGGCGCCATCATTATGATCGATCCCTTCTTCCACAAACAACTCGCTCCATTTGGGGTAGACCCGTTTGTACAGTGACATGCACACGGTATCCATTTGCGTTATGGGCGCGTCGAAATGTGCTTTGAAGTAGCCGTGTGTTCCGAGAGATTCACGGATATGGCCTGCCCGGCCGTATTTCGTATATAGCTGGATGGGTTTATAGTACAACACGTCTTCTATATGGATTGCCAGTAGATTCAGCGCGGTCGGCTAAAAAAAACCTGATAAGACGGTGGAGCTTACCCGGGTTGAAAAACATATATCGAATTGTGGCAGTCTTTTTGTGGATTTTGAAGGGATGTCCCGATAGAATGATTCGCTTGGCGTTTATTCGGGTCGGATCAGGGTTGAGTTGAGAGCCCATCGCGACGAGGGACGGAACTCGGGTAGGTGACGTCAGGCTTCTTCGCTTAAGACGAAGGTTGGACCCACCATTCGCATTGGTAGATTCCGTTAGTAAAGTGCAAGGTTGATTCCCAAATAGGATTGGCCCGTAAACGGTAGCCACGTAGGTATCCCCATGTCGCAGGTAGCGCTCGAATTTATGCACGTTGTTAACACCTCGTGCACCCCCCTGAGTGTACTGGCTGTAGACGGGCTTGACTCGTAAACGTCGAGGACCCACACAAAGTATAAGCGGATCCTAGACTGGGAGTTACCTACGATAGTCAACTGAGATGAGAGGATTAAAGGCTGACCTTGGATCGCACGCAACCTTCATATTCCGTATTCCGCTGAATTGCGAAATGGGTTACTGATTTCTTGTGTTCGTGTTGTAGAAGGCTGAAGGCGATAAGGGGACGACTAGCACTCCGCTCGGCCGCACCCTTAGGGACGTCCCTGAGATATACGGTCACTCTCGTCCCGGCCTAAAACAGTCAACGAATGTTAGGATCCACGTTGGCCTCGACATGATAGACCGACCGGAATTGCGCCTCCCTCTTCCTCGCCCCGGCGACGGACCACACGTTCTGTCCGCTTGAAGTCTTCGAACTGGAATATTCGTGCATAATCCCGTGGTAAGTTCTCATAGGGATCCCATGGACTGGTACGGAAGGATCGCATCCCACGATAGCGTTGAAACCTGACCCTGGCCGGGATTTCCTTCGGTGTGTCAACCTCATCAGGGAACTCTCGATCGTCCCGCTCTTCTCGTTGTCGACCGCGCCAACTCTCTAACCTTTGTATTGAGTGAGAAAAGAACTCGGAAAAGGTAATCCCACTGACTGTTTGTTCTCTTCTTCCTCTTCAAGATCTTGGAATGTGACGTCCTTACCGCTATCTTCCACCTCCATTTCAACCTCAGGGTGATCAGGAACTTCGACTATTTCTCCTATATTCCCATTTTGTGTGCCCTCATCGCCATCTCGCCTAGGTTCATCCTCTTCATCGTCCCCGTCGATGATCCACGCGGCCTGGTATTCACTCGTTCCTTTCGGGACGCGTCGAATTGTGCGAGGCGTTGTGCCTGAGTTTGCATCGGGTAACAGCGTATCCTCTGCAAGTTTCTGAGAAGGATCATTTTGCATCTCTTCCTCCGTCGGCCATGTTTGTTCGTTTTGCATGTCGTCAGGGTCATTACTAGAAACAAGAGAGTCTGCTTCCTCGGGATCCGGCTCCAAGAGGACGGTAGGCTCCACAACCATGGCGGTGGGATCTGCATTCCCGGCGGAAGAAGGTGAAGTAATCTAGGCGTTGTTTAGTCGATAAAGAAGGGAGCAATGCAGAACTACACACCCTCAGCACTTGGAAGTCGCCATAGTTTGGCAGGTGGACCAGACGGTTTGGGGACAATTGATTGCCTCGTACTGTGCCTGTGACTGCGAGATTTCCGTCCGCCCACTCCGTAGACTCAGCCAGAAGCCACGACCGTCCCTGTCTCCAACGGACATCTCGTGGCTTACCTTCTGATAGTGTTCTGACCGTGTTCAACTGGTCTGAGATAGTATTGAGATCAAAGACTCTGGGTTGTTCCGGGAAGAAGTATTGCATGAAAGAAAGGAGAGACTTTAGAATCCCCGAGCGAGCTTTGGGGTCTATGTGATGTCCGGGAGCAACTACCGGCACCACATCAGGAAGTCCTTGAGTTTGAAGCGTCCTAAGTACGGTCTCACCCCAAGGACCGACTTCTACGGCAGGAGAAAGTACGAAGATCACATAGTCGGCCACTTTACAAGCATCCAGAGCGGCATAAAAGTCTCCATAAGCTAGCTGAATGAATTGCAGAGATGTCTTAAATCGTTCCACCCTTCGGAGGGACGATATGAGGAGAGAGAAAACACGCAAACGTGAAAAAGCGGGCCGACGAACTTGATTTTCCAGCTACACTCCTGATCCATTTGGGTAGGGAGTTCCAAGGATTGGGAGAGCGACGATACGACATCGCGCGAAGTAACGCCTTCGCAGAGAGGTACCACGGCGACAACCCGAGGTGCACCATCGACTCCACCAAAGATACGCACGGCGGAAATTAGAGACTGCCGCTTTTGAAGTTGGATTTGCTTCGCGTGATTTCGTCTATTTAGTTTGGATTGAGCGCTAGCATGATGAGACGGATGGACGTTTTTGGCAGCCTGTCGAGAGACGCGACCTAGGAAATGAAACAAAACGTCGTGAGTGAACAAAGATACGCATTTATTTGACACATAAACGCCGGCCGCTCTTCAGCGTTGTGAATGCCCATCGATTGTCGTGTTTCGCGCATTCTGAGTGAGAAATTTACCTTTTGTCCTCTCTTTTAGGGACGATTTTGTCGCATGCCTAGACTTAAATGGCTTGTTTGTCTAGACGAAGAACATCAAGGAATGCTTGCATTACTACCAGGCATAGGCCCACCTGTTTGAGCGTAGGTCTATGATGGAACGGCTCAGACATCTTTGCTTTGTGAGACGCTCGTCACGCTCCGCCAATAATAAAATTTAATTATTAGAGCGTGATGTGACAACACCGTCACTGTCACGAAGACTTTAGCTGAAACTGTGCTTGCATCCCATCCCACGAATGTCATCTAAGCTAGGTGTGCGTGGTCTACACGCCTCATCGAAATCAAATCTATCAAAGCGCGTGGCACCTTAGCGGTCCGCAGTTAAATAGATTGCAGAAAGCGGTTCGCCATCTCGAATCCCAAGAATGTTGCGCCATTCGCGAAAGGCGAACTAAGACAGAACATCAGCGCTCAGCCACCATCAAAAACGGGGCAAAGTCGTGTAGAACACACCGTATCAACGTGGGCCCTAGTCCTCGCGTAAATGCACTGATGCCGTCGGTCTTCCACACCGTGCGTACGCAGTGCAACGTAGATCGGTACTTTTGCCCATCGGATGGGGAAAACCCGTCCGTTTGCATACGAGATTTGATCATATCTATGGGGTATATCACGCCCCAAAGCTTTTTGGAGCTCGGCAAATTGAACACCTGTGTACTAAAAAGATCAAACTCACAGCATAGCCTGCCGCCGCGCCATACAAGATCGCGCTACCCGGGCTTATCTCCTCCCTCCGAATGCCCGTTCGGGCCATCTCGCGTTGCACTAGTTTCTCATACGTCCAAAAGTATGCGCCGTATCCCAACGCTTCGCGTAGGAAAGTAACGTTTTGACCTCTATAAATACCTCGGATTCCATATTTGGAATATATCTGTTTTATGGCATCGAACGGGCCGCGATAGATGGGGTTCGTATTCGACTGTGTTTGCATTCCTGACCGCGGAAGCTTAGAAGAACGTAAGACCGTGGGCATCGAACGGACGCACGTATTCGTATATGTTCTACCGGTCCGGAGACAAAGCCATTACCTAGTCCTGCCAAGGCTCCTGCAGCCAGAAGTTGTGAAGAGTTTAAAAGTGAACTCTGAGCGGCGTCTTGTCCAGCCTGACGGTTGCGGGTAGTGAAAAAGCGCTTGGTATACTCGAGAACGCCAAATTGTATAGAAACGCAGGCCCCGATGCCCAGCAATGGAGTCAGGGTGCCCTAGTCGTAGGCATTGTCAGAGGATGACGTAGTTGACTAAACTCCGCATGTCGAACCTTGTAGAAGGCAAGGGGACCCTCGTGCTTTAGGATACCACCTGCACAGTGAAGCATGCCTCTGTACGTTCCTTTTGCTGAGGTTTGCATACGCTATATTGTCAAGTTAGGTAATGGAAATGTTCGCTTTGTGGGCGACATACCACTTTGACAATGTCAAAAGGTTGGCCAACGAGAACCTAGGTTAGCAGAAATTCTTTAATGAAAATTTAAATCTATCACAACAGATGATTCACCTGCGCAATGCCTCCGGCTGTACCTGCGGTGAGGTCTTTGGCTGTCTGAGACATTTTGTTAAAGACGAACGAAACGTCGGTTAAAGAGTCGGTTAAGACGGTGGTGGCCAAAGGTGGAAAAGTGCAACCAACCAATCAGATAGATGAACACGAATTTACAGGCGGGTAGATAAGATAAGATAGTGACCACAATCTCAAGCCTGAGACCCGCGGAAACGAGCACAGCAATAGCTGGCTGGGTATCACGGCCTACATTTTGGCTTTCCTCCCTTGCAAAACAAGTCGTTTTGGTCGGTTGAACTGATCCTTCAATTTTGTATCTGCCTCCCTCCACTTTTCCTGGCTCTCTTTCGTCTCCATTATCCACGCCTCGGCGATTGCCCGTGCTGGTGTGTGGTCTGGTGGTGTTTGAGCTTCTCGCCCGCGCCAGGATGTCTGGGTGCCTTTGTTGTTCTGTGGTGGAGGTGATTCAAAGGCCATCTACAACAGGGGAGGCAGGTCAATGGGCGCTGAGCCAAATGCACGTAGAAAAGTCACATCACCATGCCATCCGGGGTCATAAGAGGTGCTCAGCGCAGACGGCTTCGTTTCGGTCTGTTTATAAAGAGAACATCTCAGAATCGAGGCAAATGGTCATGTCTCATCGGAAAGATGTCACGCACAGATCAAGAGATTTATGGCACCGTATAAGAGCGATGTGCGAATTGTCCGTTCTCTGCCATAAGAGGAAGGTTGAAAGGGAGGAAAGGCAAAGGGAGAAAATGTCAAAGAAGGAAATGTCAAGGGGAATTTCTCTTACTTACCGATGTGCATCCAACAGTAAACGTATGAAAGAAGGAGGTGGTGAGTGCAATGAGGCTAGATATTTATGACATGACAATGTGTGAAACAAGATCTGAACTGAAACCATGGTATCCACGGGTTTTGCATGCCGCAAGCGCAATATGAACCTGCAGACTGGCGCGGAGCGGATTGGATGCGTCGACGCTATTCCCTCTAAGGATCTGACGGCCCAGTGAACTTCATCCGCGTACGATTCAAAATGGAAGGGGCCCCCGTGTAGACGTCTTCCTCCATATGCGGATACATTGAGCAAAGCCAAATCGCTGTCACGCAGAGCGGAAAAAAGTGTTGCATTACCGAAGGTCAAAAGGAGAACTGGGCGATATAGACTCTGTTTGCTAATCACATTTGCGGCGTTTAACCCGTTAGACCGCTCGCCGGGAGCATGAGGACTGAGGACCGTCAATGCGTTGGAGGCGCGGTCGCGTGTATCCATGAAAAAGTCAAGTCGGCAAGTGCAAATGCAAATGCAAGTACCATGTGCCATTCAGCCCACTGTGATGCTATCCGCCTTCTCACTAGTTGGAGCCCATATGAACTGCCTTGGAACACTGCCCGGGCGTGCTGCATGCCGTAGGCTGGTAGGAGGCGCGCATGTTCCGTGTAAGTTCAGTTCCCCGACCGGGCCGCGACGTCTTCGCCGACCTGATCCGCCCGTCGGAGCCTCCATGGGGTATTCGATGATAACCGTATCGGATAGGAAAGGGTCGCACACCGGCTGAGTCAATCACACCCATGAGCGAAGAGTATGTCGACCAACCAATTCTGGTATCCCTTGTATTTTCATGATTCTTCGTGACACCCCGCTAGACATGTTAACTTCCTGGGCGGATCTCCGCTGAACCGCCTATCCTGGTTACGAACGTCTTCCGTATTCATCAATACACTCCTTGCGTCAACGTCGGCTCGATGGGTCGCATTGCGTGACGGAAAGCCTCTGATGGCGTCACGAGCGAAGGAATCTCGGTTGGCATTGTTGACCACCACTGAGGTTGAGCCTTTTTTGGGACCGAAACCATACGTTGGACAGGGACCGTCCGAGTCGGAGGGCGCGATTGCTGCCGTCGATCTGCCAGTTCTTCAAGCCGCCAGGTTCAGGGGTGCACCAATCGTCTTCCTTGGCGTGAGTGAACCACAAGCCAATGTGTACTGCCCAACCGTCCCACCCGAAGAGTTTGCGAAGACGCTCGTTGGCACACCTTTCTTTTCGATTGACCTCAGCGAAGTCGATCAGACAGGGCTGGATCGCTTGATGCAGACCTCGGCTGTCGCCACAGATGGGTTTAATTTGTCCTTCGACGAGGCGCGAAGCGCGTTGCTTGGGTTGGACGAATTCTATGCGGGCGTATTTGCGGAGGCGAGGAGTATGGTGGATTGGAACTTCCGGAACAAGGTATGCCATGGTCAGCATTGCTTCGTCGTGTTCCACCGCTCATCCGCCACTTTTCTCAGTTCTGTGCTTCCTGTGGTTCACACGTATACTCTGTTTGGGGAGGATGGAAACTTTCATGTGCAAGCCTCCTCTCATCATCCGATAATACTGGAAGGAAGCCGTGTCCCACGCAGTCCGTTCTCCCTCCATTTTTGTTGCAGGTCCTCCGACATCATCGCTCTTTGTCAGGAAGGGATTGCATAATATCACCCATCCACGGACTGACGCGGTTGTCATCACGGCGGTACTGAATGAGACGCAGGACAAAATCCTCCTTGGCAGAAACGTGGGTCTCGAAAATGTGCCGTATCATGCAGTTTCCCTAATTGTCCGGAAATCAGAAAAAATTCCCAGCGGAGTTTTATTCCACACTGGCAGGTTTCGTAGAACCTGGAGAATCATTCGAGGATGCTGTCAAACGCGAGATCTGGGAGGAGGCTGGGATTCATGTGCGAAACGTGAGATATCACTCAGGACAGCCATGGGTTCGTCTTTGCGATCTGCTCAGCGTCGGATTAGGACTGATACAGAACCAAGCCGTA
>QLOU01000364.1:0-18150 GCA_003313715.1 Russula abietina
AAAGTTTTTCAGTTTGTGAAGTTGTATAGAAATTGAGGTTGAGTTGATATATGCGATCGTTGTGCTCCATTTGAGCGATGACATTATCCACCAAGTCTTCGGGAACATCGCCATGAATGAGGAGAGGCAAGGCTGGCCAGACGTCCAGTGTCCCGCTTGCAGGTGTACTGGTTGTACAACAAATTTGCAGGTGTAGGTGACGTTGTGACCCGAAAACGAGGCCTCTCCACCGTCGACACACGTGTACCAGCGATTGCCACGACCGTATATCTCTTATCGTACCTTCGGTGCTAAATATTATGTCACCGACATCCAGATCTTGATATCGGACCACATAGAAATCAAATATTGCTAAGAGGTCGTCATCTGGGAGGTCGTTGATTGTTACCGCCTGGCCTACATCGCATCGAATCAGCCAACAGCAGTCCTTGGGAGATTATGCTAGTGCACAACCAAGGACTTACGATGTTTGTAGGGATGCGCGAGATTGTCTGCCATCAGTAAGCCTTCGAAATCCAGATCAAATGGGATCAATGATCCTGGGAGGGCTAGGAAATGAGGGAGAGGCGGGATGCCGAGGTAGACTTGATGACGGGGACGCTTTCGAGCGGGGCCTACATCATGACAATTTGTTATGACGGATCAATACAACGAGTGAATTCGCTTGACATACAGCTGAGAGGTCGTTGATGGGGATTCGGCGTTCGGGGTGACTCGAGGCTTCGTAAAGAGACGCTCATAGCCACGACATTGAGCATAGGCGCTTCTTCATCACCTTTTCCCGCCCACCTGACTCACGGCTTCAGGCCTCAGGCCTCAGGCATTGTTCTTTCTTTCATAATCCCTAACGTACTCGATCAAAGCACTAAAAAGCACTATTCTACTATGTTCAGCACACACCCACCGCAACGACTCTAGGCCGAACAGCGTCAGGGCGGTCAGGCTCATATTGCTGACCTTTTTCCGAGCGTCCATTCCCAGCCGTCCTTTCATATCCACCGCGCCCTCTAATTGCATTGGAAGCCCTGTACTAGGTTCACAAGTTTGTGTGATCGGAACTGGATGTTCAGGGACCGATGATGGGTGCTTTTGTGCGCGGGGCGGAAGTTAGCAAATATGGTATGGTACAAGGTGAGCAAGCACTGTTATATTTCCATTCTCTCTCCCACGACATCCGCTCAACCAACGCAGTACAGCTACAGAGGGTCTTATCATGATCATAACAAATGCGTACCCTTGCTGGATGACGTCAGTAGCAACTAACGATAATCTCTTCCCACTGCGACGAGTGAGCTTCTCCTGCTCACGCACGTAGGCGGTTACGGACGTACGTAGAGTTCTACGAGCTTGGAATACATTTACTAATGCAACTGCACGATATCCTCTACGGGCGCGACTGTCTACTCAATCATCACACCTTAACACCATCCGACGGGCGAGCGCGTAAATCTACCGTAATTTCACCCGGCGTCTGCTCAGCACTCGCCCTCTCATCCTATCTCCTACGCGTGCTTCTAATTCAACAGTCCACCGAGGGACCTCTGAGCCGGCTTGCCCTGGGGAAACCCGATGACAGGGCGATCGTCTGTACGTGGATCGCGAAGGATAAATCGGTCTGAGGGGTGGCTAGACGCGACTTGAGACGATGGTATGTTGGATAGCATACTGGGTGAGGTCACGAACTTGACCATTTTGCGTCCCAGCTCGCCGATACGGCCTTGTGTCTCCATGAGTTCGCATTTCGTTCACGTCTCCTCAAGAGGTTGACTCGTTAATCTTCGAGGTACCTTCACGTACATCACCTCCCTTTTCGCTCATCGGCAAGACAACGCTTGACTTCGCTCAAACACACCTCCGATGCGTGAACGTGACCAACAGCCCAGTTCTCAATTTCGAGTTTCTTGAAACACCGCACGATGACGAGGAGCGTGCCCCGAACAGGGAAGGGTGGATGTGCGCGCATCAACAGTCAACGCTGCACCAGACATACAAGAAAATTGGAGAAAATCGATAGTAAATTCGAGAATAAGACTATGGCTGTATTGTAGTAGTAGTAGTCTGAAATCAATGTGGAAAGGGAGAGAAGGAAGGAAGGGTCGGAAGGCGGAAAGAGGTGCCATGATTGCGAACTTTCCGGGAAAGTATTGAGCGATTCGTTACCGCACGACGGCTTTCCGGTCGGCCTGTCGCGTTTGATGTCAGGAACGAGCTTTTCTGGGAGCGGTATGAGGAAGAGGACGAAGAGGGAAGTGATCAATATTGTCATGTAGTATACTCTCTACCTTGGCATCTATTAGACACGAAGCTGACATAGCTCAGAGGATTTGTGGTCGAAATTGCCGACTTTGGTCTTTCCTCGCTGTCGGTCTCCAATCGACTCCTCAACTCGAAGGCAAGAGCACTCGGAACGCCAACGGCCCAAACGCAGCATAGATCTGAATTAGGAGGTGTGTTCAAATGACGAGCTAGCTGCAGTAATAGTATCTACTCAACAGTCATGATGTCCATAGTTCACTTGCGCTTGTGGCAACCGCCTCGCCCTTTCTCTCCACCGTATGTCGTACATTGTATCATGCTCTGTCAGACACGCGCTCAAAAATGCACTTGCACCCATGCCTACACCTGCTTCGTCTTATACCGTCTGGCGTCTGTAGCGCCGAATTTTTTATATCGATTGGCACTGGTGAAACTTTGACTGAGATGGTCCTTCATGCTTCATGCTCAGAGGAAGGAGAGGTTCGTCCTTGGTGCGTGATGTAGTCATGTAGCTGCTACGCCATACCGATCGAATGGTTTCTGTCGTGGATGCACGGGACCCAAATGACGCTTTAGAACACCGAAGGCGGGAAGTTCTCCGGTACTGGTATCATAGAGAGTTGTCGCCTGTCGAACATACTGTCGTCAGTAAATACATAAGCCCTACCAGGGACCCCGGGTATATTTCTGATGGCCACTTAGCCTGAGTGAAAAGGAAAACCGTGCGTGATAATTAGACGTAGATGGATGGTACGAAATGTAAAGGGACGATACCTGAAAGTGAAGGACACTTAAAACAGGGCCGAGGTACAGAAAAAAATATAGATGAAAAGTAGGAAAATTGTCAGCGAAGTCTAAACGTACAATTGTCAGTTTCCCTGTTGCACGCTTGGTCACCATCGTTTGAAAGTTGAAGGCGAGGAAAGGAGATGAGGGGAAATGGTCGGGTTTGGCGTTGATGCGACGGAGGCAATGGCAATGAGAAAATTTTGCGGGCAACTTGAAGGCAGGCGCCCCCGGGCCGATCCGGGGATGTAGCATTGGTTTTCGGAGTTCGGACTATATTTTGCTTGTTCAAGTCGCTCACGCTCATGATGAATTCTGTAGGAATACTGATGGCCTGAGACCCATAATCTTTTCGGAGTGGCCAAGGGAGTGATTTTACAAGAGCGAGTCGAGAAAGGAAAATCGTATTTCCTTCTGGGTATCTAGTAGGTTTTTTACATACAACGGTGTAGACTACAAAAGTATGTCACCCACGGTCTGTCTCTGGTTACATATTCCCGACAGTATAACATGAAGATAACCAACGCTCCAGAGCCACTTCGAAACTGTAACTAATGAAATAAACGAGTGAAATAAACGAGTGACGATATTCAGATGGATAAGATAACACTATGCATACCACTCAGACTTCTCTTTGATGCGATGGCTTCGAAGCGCAAAATCAGGTAGTAGAAAACCCGTAGTAGCCCTGTTGCCGTGAGGTCAGCATCGTGGACAAGTTGTTTTCAGATCCATTGAGCGACGGTGCGGCTCCTTGAGAAAGCGTAGCCGGTGTCTGCGGAACTTCTTGGTACCCAGGGAACGTAGGCAGATAATTCGGGTCCTGAGTGTCAAAAAAAAAAGAATGGGTAAGAAACCGCACGCGATGAGCACACGTAGAAGCGCGACGGCTAGTTGGGCACGACCGCACGAAACACGTACATTCAAGTTCATCAACGGAGCCGCGGGTGTCCCAGGCTGGTCGGGCGTAGATAATGACCGTATGGTCTTAAGAACAGACGACACCCCATTGACCATCTTTAAAGGCTGCTGGATCACATCCATGGGAGGTCGAGATGCTCCGACAACAGGCGGAAGGACGGGGGCTTGCGCATTTCGACGGCGCCGTCGCAGGAAGAAGATCGCGATAGCTATGAGAGAAATTACCGCCACGGCACCCACGGCACCGCCTACGATGGCGACCGTGTTTGAACTTCTTTTCGATTTGCCGAGTGTTGCACCAGGGGCATGCTCTGGGGAGTCTATAGAAAACAGGATGTAGGCGTGAGACATTGAGAGTAGTGAGAGAAAAATGGGGAGAGGTTTCTCACCGCCAACTGCAGAAGCCTTGTTCAAGTCCCAAATGTTCTCGGACTGAAAGGTACTCTGAGAACGTTGGAATTAAAGAAAACATAATAACGAACTGTGATGTCAACGAGGGCCCATTGTGGGACTCGGGTTCCAGAAGGGACACGATTAGGGAACCTGCAGGCCATTTTCCTCTCGTCAGTACCAACGCAATAGATTAGTCTGCGGCGAATGGAATTCACGATGAGGGAGGCAGAGTCTTTATGCAATTAACCGAATAATCCGACCAGCTAATCGCGGTATATGTAAGCTCCCATGAGGTAACGAGAAGAGAATGATGACGGGAATCGGACCTAATCCAGTCTGCTCCCTGGCATGCATCGCATGCACTTATGAGTGAATATGCGACAGTGTTACACTTGCACAAGTCGGAGTCATCACTGCCAGTTGGACCCACATACTGGGCTCCCGGGCTCAAGGCGTCCAAAGTGAAGGCTGCAAAGAAGACGAGTCGGCAAGAATTGTACACGCAAGATAGACACTAATACTCACTGCCACCAGTACATGTTGCCATCAGGTACGCTGCGACCGTGCACGGATTTTGGCCGAGAGAATTGAACGCCTGAGAGCAACCCGTCAGCTCGGCGCTCAACCTTCATCAATGGGCAAGGACGCGTTGAGGAAACATACCCATCCAAGCGTCGAGTTACAACCTGGAGCGGAGATCTGGGCTGCCGCGAAGCCTAAAAAGAAAACAAATATTGTTGCAAGTGACACTGCGAGAGGAAGCATTCTGTGTGGCGACCTTGCAGGTGGCGGGACTGGAGGGGAAAAAAAACGAATGGCGCTTAGATGGCTAGCATTCAGTTTTGAAACCCCTTATAAGAGAATCTTGGTTTTAGAGAAACCTTAGTTTGGTATTACTGTATAAAGTGTTCGCCGATTCAGACAGCGCCGCGACTAGATCAGTCCCATCCTAAAAGCCTCCCTGCACCTCAGTGGCCTCAGCGAAGAGTATATGTATGACCTTTTATCGCACCTACCTTTAAATAAGCATCGTAATTGACCCCAAGACCAGAAACTGAAGAGACATGCCTTGAGCCTGCGTGAGACATCGACGGAAGGAATATGAAGCAAGCGCCCAGGGACAGTGGAACCGCCGGGCTGTGCTGTCTACACATGGCCGCCATCCGTTTTTGGATACCCTTGTCTGTTTTGACGGTTTTTTTTTGAACGTCCGTGATCTATGTACAATTCGTCCCCATTATGTTCCATTCTTCTCCATCACTGTCATACAGGCACAGCAGTCTGATGGACTGATGCAGGTTTCCCCAGTTCCCAAGTAATGCGAACATTCTTTTCTATGGACCGTCCCCCGTCAAAAACACCCGATGACACGTTGCTGATAACTTACGACTCCCACAGAGCGTTCCCTGACTCCCCATTTGCATTACACAAAGCGAATCTTGAAAGTAATTCACAAATGAGACCAAGGTGCCAAGGTGGGCAATGAGTTAACAGTCTAATAGATTGGTGCATTCTTTCGCCCTGATGCGGCGACCTTTTTGAGTAGTTCTCGGAATCTCGGGAGAGAGGCTTGCCAATGCTATGACAACATGTTGGTTGCTATAAGTTACCATCAAGCCACTCAAGCAGGGTTCCTCACGCACCGCTATCCGGGTACCCACCAGATCGCACGCTCGCCATCCGAGTACCCACCAGATCGTGCGCTCGCCATCCTCATTTCCCATCTAACATTCGCTTCGTACTAAGGCGTCAGCGCGTCAGCCGGCGAGTTCATAGCTAATGCTATGAATCTTTCGGCTGCATCGTTGGTCGAGATCGGGATTCAGGACGGACAGGGCTTGAGGCATACCGCTGGAGGCGCTGTGGGTGAACATCGATGTCTGATTCAAGGGCCATGTTTTGATGATGATGGCTGACCATGCGCATGTTCAAGAGTAATACTGACACGGCAGAGACACTCGTCGCACTAGGGAGGTTATTGCTACTAACACGTCATCCAGCGAGGATACGCATTTCTCATGATAAGACGCTCTGCATCTGTCGAGGGAAATTTGAGGAGGGAGGGAGAATAGAAATATAACAGTGCTTGCTCACCTTGTACCGTACTGTATTTGCTAATTTCAGCCCTAGTGCACTGTGCACAAAAGCACCCATTGTCGGTCCCAGAACATCCCGTTCCGTATCACACAAACTTGCGAACCTAGTGCTGGGCTTTCGGTGCAGAGAGAGGGCGCGGTGGATATGGGTGGGCGAAAGGACGGCTGGAAATGGACGCTCGGAAAAAGTCAGCAATGGGCCAGGCCCTGGCCGACGCTGTTCGACCTAGAGTCGTTGCAGTGGATGTGTGCTGAACATCGTAGAATAGTAATTTTTAGCGCTTTGATCGAGTACGTTAGGGATTAAGAAAGAAAGAACAACGTCTGGAGCCCATGAGTGTAAGTGGGCGGGAAAAGATGACGAAGAAGCGTCGATGCTACGAGCGTCTTTTACAAAGCCTCCAGTCACGACGCCGAATCCCCATCAACGACCTCTCAACTGTATGTCAAGCGAATTCACTCGTTGTATTGATCTGTAATAACAAGGTGACATGAATGTAGGCCCCGCTCGAAAGCGTCACTGTCTTCAAGTCTCCCCTCGGCACCGTCCTCGCCCCTCCATTGCCCTGCCTCCCGGGATCATTAATCCCAATCGATCTGGATTTCGAAGGCTCAATGATAGCAGACAATTTCCCACATCCCCAAAATCAACGTAAGTCTTTGTTTGTGCACTGGCATCATCTCCCAATGATTGCTGGCTGATTCGATGCGATGTAGGCCATGCGGTAACAATCAACGACCTCCCAGATGACGACCTCTTAGCAATATTTGATTTCTATGTCGTCCGATATCAAGATCTGGATGTCAATGAGATGGTGTGGGGCACCCAGGATACGATTAAGAAGATACGGTTGTGGCAATCGCTGGTACACGTGTGTCGACGTTGGAGAGGCCTCGTTTTCGGATCGCCACGTCGGCTGAACCTGCAACTTTATTGTACAACGAGAACACCTGCAAGCGGGACACTGGACGTTTGGCCAGCCTTGCCTCTCCTCATTCAGGGCAATGTCTCCGAAGACTCAAAGGATAATGTCATTGCTCAACTCAAGCACAGCGATCGCATATGTCAACTCAACCTCTATTTCTATTCAACTTCACAGATTGAAAGCCTTTGGACAGCAATGCTGGCGCCACTTCCGCGACTCGCAAGCCTGTATCTGTCATTTGGAGACTTGTCGTACGCGCCAAATCTTCCCGATTCATTCTTGGGTGGATCTGTGCCACGACTGCAATTCCTCTTCTTTCATGCCATTCCATTTTCGGGATTACCAAAATTTCTTTTGTCTACCACCCACCTCATCTGTCTTTGTCTTCAACGAATTCCCCATTCCGGGTACATCTCACCCGAAGCGATGGCCACTTGCCTCTCCATGTTGACCATTCTCGATATACTCAAAATTGAATTCGAATCCCCTCGATCTTCTCCTGATCAGGAGCGCCGACGTCCACCTCCATCAACTCGCTTTGTCCTCCCCACTCTCACGACTATTATCTTTAAAGGGGTCAATGAATACCTGGAGGAACTTGTGGCCCGGGTCGATACACCTCGACTCTGCTTGTTGCAGACTACGTTTTTCAATGATACCAACTTCGACACCCCAGAACTCATCCGAATCGTCAGTCACTCATCAACACTCAAGATACCCAACGAGGCACATGTATCCTTTGATATTCAAACCGCTTCCGTCAAACTTCAACCACAAGCTTCAAACTTCAAACATTTCTTAGTAAAAATCTCATGCTCAGAGCCGGATTGGCAGCTCTCGTCAGTGGCACAGATCTGTACCTCGTCTTTCCCTCTCCTTTCCACGACGGAAAATCTTTTCATCTACGAGCCAGTCGATTTGGCACTCGATTGGAAAGACGGTATCGAGAATATCAAATGGTTGGAACTTCTACTTCCATTCACAGCTGTGAAAAATCTGTACCTATCGAAGCAATTTGCGCCACGCATCGCGCCTGCCCTGCAGGAGATCACTGAGGGCGGAACAACAGAAGTGTTGTCCTCCCTTCAGAATCTTTACCTGGAGGGGTTCCATCCGTCTGAATCTGTCGAAGGAGGCATCGATGGGTTTATTTCTGCGCGACGGCTCACCAATTTCCCTGTTGCCATTTCTGTCTGGGATAGAGACTTGGCGCGGGACTAGTTGGAGGAGGTTGATGATCGATTGCTTGCTTCGCTAGCAATTATCAGCCAAAGGGTTAATTCCTCAAACAGACAGGTACGTCACCGCTTTTCAAAAAGGACCCATAAATCGACCGCAACTCGTGCAGACTCGGAAGTACCTCAAGTTCTCCATAACTTCGCGTGTATATAGCTTGTGCCCGAATACATTTAACTACCCTAATAGTAATGTATTCTAAACTCGTTCATGGTATCTCTAAGTTCATGGCCCAACAGCGATTTTTTGCCTATGGTTGACAGCGCTTACAGCTCGACATGAAGACGCGTCTTGCTCGTAATTCTTCATGCCGCCTTTCAGGAATATCCCCGTCGTTGACGCGCTGAGCCCCATAAGCAACACAAATCAGACTGACAAACTGTGTCATCGTCACGATTGCGCCTGCGCTGGCACTTAATGTAACATAACAGTCTTTCCAAGGGTGGGCTGGTCCGTGGACTGTTGAATTCGCATTAGAGGCAGACGTATGACTTCGTGAGTTGAGCGCGCTGAGCCACCATGCAAGTGCGTATAACCATTCTTTTTATGAGTGTGCCGAAAAGGCGACTTGCTGCTTTACATTTCATTAAGGAAAGTAGGACGACTGCCATCAGAGAAGTTCTGTGACCCAAGGCGGCGGCTTTGTCTGCCACTTACTGCCAAAAAAAGGCAGAGAACCGCATGTGTCCGGCCCAAGCGCAGCCGCTATGCGGCGTTGTTTGGGGCATAGTCTGTGTGAGGCAGACTCGTTCTTGCTTGATACATCCGTTCGTCACCCTTTTCCTAGGATATAAACACCGACGAGCGGCACAGAATGTATCTATTAGATTTGAGAGCAAGCGATGAGCTACAATCACTTAACAAGAAATCCAGTCAATATATGTTCCTATAAAAACATAAGGTATACTATGGAATCAATGAAACGGTGTGTACTGATTTGCTTTAGTGGGAGGCCGGGACTGCCTTCTGAAGCTCATGGCCATGTTGGGATCCATCTTTTAGCTTACCACGGATGGCACCAACTCGATGCCGCAGGCCAGCGTCTATTAGGAACCTTCCGCAATATTGTCATGGTATACATATGCGTAAAGAAAGAAAGAAAGAAAAAACATTGTTAGCATCATTAGCATTAGCAACAAAACAAAACAAGCACTTTCGATGGTTTGCCGTCCCCGCTCAACTTTGTTATCCCCTTCTGGTGGCATCACAGAGAGGATAACGGAAGAGCGGGAGGAAGAAGCAAGGATGGAGCGCAGTCTATAATAATGCACTTCGTCGTGTCGAATGCCGTTATGTTGTTATAACGGAACGGCAAAATGATGCACCGAGTGCGTCAATTTTTGCGATACGGTCGCCGCGGGGTCGTTGCCTGTTTTTCACCTCTATGGTCAAGAATTCGGTCAAATGCAATACACGTGATGGGCGGGCCCAGTCCCAGATTTTGATTTATTTTTACGCATGCGGACTCACCGATAATGCTCTGATCCCAGCCAGTCAACCTAGCGAAAAATAGGGAGAGGGGGCGAGCGCCGAGCAGGCGCCGGGTGGAATTACGGTAGATTTACGCGTCACCGTCGGATGGATGGTGTTAAGGAGTGAGGATTTCCTTGGGATCGAGTAAACAGGCGCACCCGCAGAGGATATCGCGCAGTTGCATTGGCAATTGTACGCGCGTGAGCAGGAGAAGCTGAGTTGGATGCACTAGGGTACGTTGGTGGCGGCGGCAGACACTCGTCGCACTAGGGAGATTATGTTTAATTGCTGCTAACACATCATCCAGCGAGGATACGCACTTTTCATTGACGCTCTGCATCTGTCGCGGGAATCTTGTGGAGGGAGGGAGAATAGAATATAACAGTGCTTGCTCACCTTATACCGTACAGTATTTGCTAATTTCAGCCCTAGTGCACAAAAACACCCATCGTCGGTCCCAGAACATCCCGTTCCGTATCACACAAACTTGCAAACCTAGTACTGGGCTTTCGGTGCAGAGAGGGGGCGCGGTGGATATGGATGGGCGAAAGGACGGCTGGGAATGGTCGCTCGGAAAAGGTCAACAATAGGCCAAGCCCTGACGCTGTTCGACCTAGAGTCGTTGCGGTGTGTGTGTGCTGAACATCGTAGAATAGTAATTTTTAGCGCTTTACTCGAGTACGTAGGGATTAAAAAAGAAAGAACAACGCATGGAGCTCATGAGAGTAAGTGGGCGGGAAAGGATGACGAAGAAGCGCCGATGCTACGAGCGTAACAAAACCTCGAGTCACTCCCGAACGCCGAATCTCCATCAACGACCTCTCAACTGTATGTCAAGCAAATTCACTCGTTGTATTGACCTGTCATGACAAGTTGACATGAATATAGGCCCCGCTCGAAAGTGTCCCTGTCTTCAAGTCTCCCTTCGGCACCATCATCGCCTCATTTCTTAGCCCTCCCAGGATCATTGATCCCAATTGATCTGGATTTCGAAGGTTCACTAATGGCAGAAAATCCCGCACATCTGTTCAATCGACGTAAGTCCTTGGTTGTGCACTGGCATCATCTACCAATGATTGCTGGCTGATTCGATGCGATGTAGGCCAGGCGGTAACAATCGACGACCTCCCAGATGACGACCTCTTGGCAATATTTGATTTCTATGTGGTCCGATATCAAGATCTGGATGTCGATGAGATGTTGTGGGGCACCCAAGATACGATAAGGAAGATACGGTCTTGGCAATCGCTGGTACACGTTTGCCGACGTTGGAGAAGCCTCATTTTCGGATCGCCACGTCGGCTGAACCTGCAACTTTATTGTACAACTAGAACACCTGCAAGCGGGACACTCGACCTCTGGCCAGCCTTGCCTCTCGTCATTCAAGGCGTGGTCTCCGAAGACTTAGTGGATAATATGACTGCTCAACTCAAGCACAGCGATCGCATATGTCAATCAGCCTTCGTTTCCGCACAAATTCGCAAATTGAAAAACTTTGGACGGCAATGCAGATGCCATTCCCGGAACTTGCAAGTCTGTCATTTGGGCATGGCTTGTCGTACATGCCAAATCTTCCCGATTTATTCTTGGGTAAATCTGCCCCACGTCTGCGATACCTCGTCTTAGTCTCCATTCCGTTTTCGGGATTACCGAAGCTCCTTTTGTCTACCACCCACCTCGTCGGTCTTTGGCTTCAAGGAATTCCCCATTCCGGGTACATTTCACCAGAAGCGATGGCCACTTGCCTCTCCATGTTGACCAGCCTCGATATACTTCAAATTGAATTCGAATCCCCTCAATCTTCTCCTGATCAGGAAAGCCGACGATCACCTCCACTAACTCGCTCTGTCCTCCCCGCTCTTACGAGCTTCGCGTTTAAAGGGGTCAACGAATACTTGGAGGAATTTGTGGCCCGGATCGATACACCTCGACTCTACTTGTTTCAGACAACGTTCTTCAATGATATCAACTTCGACACCCCAGAACTTATCCGATTCATCAGTCACTTATCAACTCTCAAAGCACCCAAGGAAGCTCATGTATTCTTCGGTAGTCAAATGGCTTCGATCAAACTTCAACCAGAAGCGTCTGACGTCGAACATTTCATCGAAGTAAAGATCTCATGCAGAGAGCCGGGTTGGCAGCTCTCGTCCGTGGCACAGATCTGTACCTCGTCTTTACCCCTCCTTTCCACGACGGAAAACCTTTTTATCTACGAGCGAGTGGATTCGCAACTCGATTGGAATGATGGCATTGAGAATATCGAGTGGTTAGAACTTCTACTCCCTTTCACAGCTGTGAAAGATCTGTACCTATCCAAGCAATTTGCGCCACATATTGCGCCTGCTTTGCAGGAGATCACTGAGGGCGGAACAGAAGTGTTGTCCGCCCTGCAGAATCTTTACTTGGAGGGGTTCCAGCCGTCTGGATCCATCGAGGAAGGCATTACGCGATTCATTTCTGCGCGACAGCCCACCAATCGCCCTGTCGCAATTTCTGTCTGGAATAGAGCCTTGGAGCAGGACAAGTCGGAGGAGGTCGATGATTGATCGATTGCTTCGCTCGCAGTTATCAGCTAAAAGGGCTAGTTCCTCAAACAGACAGGTACGTTGCCACTTTTTCAAAATCCAAAAAAAAAATCGACTGCAAGTCGTACAGAAATACCTCAAGCTCCCCATAACTTTACATGTATTAGCTTGTTCCCGAATGCATATAGCTACCCAAGATCCTAACCTCGTTCATGGCCCCAGCAAGTTCATGGCCCAACAGCGATTTTTGCGTGTGGCTGACAGCGCTGACAGGTCAACACGAAGACGAGTCCTGGTCGTAATTCATCATTGCCACCGTTCAGGAATATATCCATCGCTGACGCGCTGAGCCACGTAATGGGACCGTGGCATGACACCAGCGTTCTGTAAAAGCATCTAGCGAAGCAAGAGCGAGACAACCGAGTCGTCGACTTTCCCAGGGGCGGGCCGGTCCGGTGGACTGTTGAAGTCGAATTACAGTGGAGCCAGGACGAGCACATATTGTCGCGAGTTGAGCGCGTTGAGTTACGATGGGTGTATAACCATTCGCTTATGAGTGCGCCTCAAAGGCGACTTGCTGCTTTACATTTCATTGAGGAAAGAGGGGCAACTGCCGTCAGAGAAGTTCGATGACAAAAGGCGGAGAGCCGCATATATATGTATCTATCTGATTTGAGAGGAGGCGATGAGCTGCAATCGCTAACAAAGCAATGCGCAATTCAACTCAATACATGTTCCTATTTAAAAAACATAATGTTTACTACGAAATCAATGAAATGGTGTACTAGTATACCGATTTACTTTAGTGAGAGGTCGGGACTGACTTCTGAAGCTTATGCCGCGAGGGATCCGTCTTTTCGCTTATCACACTCTCCGGGATGGCATCAACAAACTCGATGCCGCTGGCCAGTGTCCATAAGGAACCTTGCAATCTGTGATATGTTGTCACGGCATACATATGCGTAAAGAAAAGAAGGGATGGAAACAAACGTCATTAACGCTCGCATCGTTAGCAACAAAACAAACCGAGCTTACTTTCTAAATAGTGGCTCTGACTTGCTGCCCCTCCTCGACTTTGTTGTGCCTTTTTAGTGGCATCGCCAGAAAAGATCACGGAAGAGAGGGAGGAAGAAGCAAGGATGGGATCGCTGTCGATAATAATGCACTTCGTCGCGTCGAATGCCGTGTCTGTCGTTATCCGCATGGAACGGCAACATGATGCGCCAAGATCGTGAAGGTTCGCGATACAATCGCCGCGGAGTCGTTGCCCGTTTATCACCTCTATCGTCAATAATTCCGTCAAATGCAATACACGTGATGTGTGGGCAGTCCCTTGTTTCGTTTCGTTTTTACGCATGTGGACTTACCGATGATGCTATGATCCCAACCGGCTAACCCGGCCAAAGATAGAGATATGATGAGACACCAAGTGGAATTATGGTAGATTTACCCGCATCGCCGTCAGACGGTGTTAAGATGCGAGGATTTCCTTGGGATCGAGTAGACAGTCATACCATCGCGCGGTTGCATTAACAACTGTTTTCCAAGCTCATAGAATTCTATGCACGCCCATAACCGTCTACGCGCATGAGCAAGAGAAGCTCAGTTGGAGGTACTAGGATAGGTGACCGCGGTGGCAGAGTCACTTGTCGCACCGGGAAAAGTTATTGTTAATTGCTACTGACACGTCATCAGCGAGGGTATGCATTTGTTATGATCATGATAAGACGCTCTGCATATGTACTGCGTTGGTCGAGGGGATATTGTGAGAGGGAGGGAGAATGGAAATAGAACAGTGCTTGCTCACCTTGTACCGTACCATATTTGCTAACTTCTGCCCAGCGCACAGTACAATGGCCCCCATTGTCGGTCCCAAAACATCCCGTTTCGTATCACACAAACTTGCGAACCTAGTACAGGGCTTTCGGTGCAAAGGGAGGGCATGGTGGATATGGATGGGCGAAAAAAAAGGCCGGGAATGGACGCTCGGAAAAAGGTCAGCAATATCGGCTGAGCTCTGACGCTATTCGACCTCGAGTCGTTGCGGTAGGTGTGTGCTGAACATCGTAGAATAGTAATTTTTAGCGCTTTGATCGGGTACGTTAGGGATTAAAAAGAAAGAACAACGCCGGAAGGCCTGAAGGCCAGCCCGTGAGTGCAAGTGGGCGGGAAAAGATGACGAAGAAGCGCCTATTCTCATGTTGTGCTCTGAGCGTCTCTTTACGAAGCCTCGAGTCACCCCAAACGCCGAATCCCCATCAACGACCTCTCAACTGTACAGTATGTCAAGTGGATTCACTCGTTGTATTGATCCGTCATAACAAATTGTCATGATGTAGACCTCGCTCGAAAGCGTCCCCGTCATCAAGTCTCCCCTCGGCACCCGGCCGTCCTCGCCTCTCTCATTTCCTAGCCCTCCCAGGATCATTGATCCCAATTGATCTGGATTTCGAAGGTTCACTGATGGCAGACAATACAGCACATCCCTACAGCCGACGTAAGTCCTTGGTTGTGCACTGGCATCATCTCCCAATTACTGCTGGCTGATGCGATGCGATGTAGGCCAGGCGGTTACAATCAACGACCTCCCAGATGACGACCTCTTAGCAATATTCGATTTTCGTGTGGTCCGATATCAAGATCTGGATATCAACGAGGTGGTGTGGAGCACCGAAGATACTATAAGGAAGATACGGTCGTGGCAATCGCTGGTACACGTGTGTCGACGTTGGAGAGGCCTCGTTTTCGGATCACCACGTCGGCTGAACCTGCAACTTTATTGTACAACGAGAACACCTGCAAGCGGGACACTCGACCTCTGGCCACCCTTGCCTCTCGTCATTCAGGGCGTTGTCTCCGAAGACTTAGTGGATAATATCACTGCTCAACTCGAGTACAGGGATCGCATATGTCAGCTCAGCCTTCGTTTCCGCACAAATTCGCAAATTGAAAAACTTTGGACGGCAATGCAGATGCCATTCCCGGAACTCGCAACTCTGTTCCTGTCTTTTAGAGACTTGTCATACAGGCCAGTTCTTCCCGATTCATTCTTGGGTGGATCTGCGCCTCGTCTGCGATACCTCTTCTTTCATGCCATTTCATTTTCGGGTTTACCGAAACTTCTTTTGTCCACCACCCACCTCACCTGTCTTTGGCTTCAAAGAATCCCCCATTCTGGATACATTTCACCCGAGGCGATGGCCACTTGCCTATCCATGTTGACCTGCCTCGATGTACTTCAATTTGAATTCGAATCCCCTCAATCTTCTCCTGATCAGGAAAGCCGACTTTCACCTCCACTAACTCGCTCTGTCCTCCCTTCTCTCAGAACCTTTTCGTTCAAAGGGGTCAACGAATACTTGGAGGAACTTGTGGCCAGGATCGATGCACCTCAACTTAGCTGGTTGCGGACTACGTTCTTCAATGATACCAACTTCGACACCCCAGAACTCATCCGATTCATCAGTCACTCATCAACACTCAAGGTACCCAACGAGGCACATGTATTCTTTGATAGTCAAACCGCTTCCGTCAAACTTCAACCACAAGCGTCAAACTTCGAACGTTTCTTAGTAGAAATCTCATGCACAGAGCCGGATTGGCAGCTCTCATCCGTGGCACAGATCTGTACCTCATCTTTGCCTCTCCTTTCTATGACGGAACACCTTTTCATCTACGAGGCAGTCTATTCGCATCTCGATTGGAAAGAGGGTATCGAGAATATCAAATGGTTGGAACTTCTACTCCCTTTCACAGCTGTGAAAAATCTTTACCTATCCAAGTATTTTGCGCCACGTATCGCACCTGCTCTGCAGGAGACGACTGGGGGCGGAACAACAGGAGTGTTGTCCGCCCTGCAAAATCTTTACTTGGAGGGGTTCCAGCCGTCTGGATCCATCGAGGAAGGCATTAAGCGATTCATTTCTGCGCGACAGCCCACCAATCGCCCTGTCGCAATTTCTGTCTGGGATAGGCTTGGATCAGGGGAACGAGTCGGAGGAGGTCGATAATTGATCGATTGCTTCGCTCGCAATTATCAGCTAGAAGGGCTAATTTGTCAAACAGACAGGTACGTTGCCACTTTTTCAAAATCGACCCATAAATCGACCGCAACTCATGCAGAGGTACCTCGAGTTCCCCATAACTTCGCATGTATTTAGCTTGTTCCCGAATGCATATAGCTACCCAAGATCCTAATCGCGTTCATGGTCCCTTCAAGTTTATGGCCCAAAACAGCAATTGTTTCTTGTGGCTGTCAGCGCCGACATGCTGACAGCTCAACGAAGACGTCCTGCTCGTAATCCATCATGTCACCATTCAGTAAAACCCAATATAATATCCACGCCAGTAGAGTGCACCGCGCAAATATTCTCTGTACCTGAACGGGCTGTGCCAGTAATACGTTTGTCTCTCCGACTTTGTGTCTCTGGAAACCGACATTACAACTGTCTGGTTTGTCTACGAAATAGAAGAATACTGATAATAAGACTCATCAGCACCGTTCTATTTCGTCGTCATGCCAGTGCTCTTCACCATGCACAAACGATTTGTGGACAATGAGGAAGATTTGGAAAACCGTTTGAGACGGTCTGTTAGCCGACGATTCGCATTACTCCTCATGCAATGTCTCCCGATTTACAAATTCCAAGCTTGAGCCAACGTGTCGAAGTCGTGTCGATCGTGCCAAGGCGGGAACGATGCCCAGCGTCTCTTCCGTGAACCTCCTTTCGGGCTTCCCTTCCCTCCGTCCCCTTCTTTTCTCTCTGTCTTCGCCGCTGCCCTTTAATCTCTAATCCCATCCTTTCTCTGGTCTGGCTGTTCAGTTTGGACCGTTAGGTGATTGTAACCAGGGTGTCCTCGGTACGTATAGATACAGCGTCATTTGGGTCCCGTGCATCACAACAGAAACCACCGCTCGGCACGCGTCATCGTCGATCGCGGTTCGCTTCTTTCTCACCTTTCAAGTTTTCCCGCAATGACTTCAAGTTATCTCACACTTCCGTTGCGCAGGCTACATGACCACGTCGCGCACCAAAGACGAATATCTCCTTTCCTTCCTCTGAGCATGAAGGATCATGAAGGATCACCTCAGTCAAAGTTTCGCCAGCACCAATCGGTATAAAAAATTCGGCATAGAGACGGTATAAGAGGAAGTGGGTAGTAGGCATGGGTGCAAGTGCATTTTTGAGTGCGTGTCTGACAGAGCATGATACAATGTACGACAAATGTGGAGAGAAAGGGAGAAGAAATGAAGACGTGGGCAGGAGGCGAGGCGGGTTTCCACAAAAGCACAAGCGAACCACGGACATCATGCAGTCATCGTTGGATGTTACAATGAAACGCCTACGTCGACTTAGTTTGGTTCGTTTCTTCTTCCGAGTCTGGCGACGATTCTTTGCCATCACTAAGGCGGTACCGGAGTATGGCGGGAAAAACGGTTGAGGGGCACACCTTAAGCGCTTGAGCCCCAGCCAAAACTCCGGAGAATGAGTGAGAATGAGAATGAATTGTGTCGATAGATCGCTGGGATGTGAT
>QLOU01000372.1:0-16743 GCA_003313715.1 Russula abietina
AGGTATTGATCGTTCATGTAGCGTGATGTTCTCGTCTTCACCAGTATGATAAACATCTACTAAATGAGCGGCCTCTGCAAGATCGAAGAGATAGCCAACTTGGTCATCCATATCCAGTCCCTCATTGTCAACTTCAGACTCATCGCTGTCTTCCTCATCTTTGCCACTTAACTGGTCTGCTGAGGGCGGATCATCCAAGTTTGCAGAAAAGTGAAGCGATCGTGCAACCATCAGCTCTTCATCAGATGGACCCCAAGACGAAGGCATAGGGTAAAGAGGCGGGATGGAGAAAATGTGTGGCTGCCATGTCACGTAGAGTTGGCAAAGATGTTGTGTGTGTAGTTCAATCTGATATAAGATATCAGGGTCATCGGTAGCGGCTGAGGAGTAACATTAGTAATCTTCGTCATGGAATGATCAGATACTCACCTGCCCTGGCTGCCTTGACACGGTCCCATTCCTCCATAAACCACTGTTGTAAATGACAGCGTTCCTTCCTTAACCGAAGCTCCTTCTTGCAATACCGATCATGCTGGAGTAAGGCTCGAATACCTGAGCGTACCTCTTCATCACCCAGCCAGCACGGTATCTTACCATCATATTCGTCATCCAAACCTACATCTTGCCAGACGTCATCATCAACATCAAGCTTGAATAGGCCATCGCGCTAAATGGGTTGAGGCGCTACAGAACCTGGCGGTGCTTTACCGCTAGCAATGAGACCTGTGAGCTGGCGGCAGAGATCATTATAGGTATTAGCGAGTTTAGATATTGTTGGTTCGCGACGCTTGACTGAAGACTCAGTATGTGATCGAATATTTTTTTCTATTGAGTTTTGTTAGCGTATGAAGCGATCCACAAGTTGAGATGATCCACCATTGATAGTGTGTCGATATGCTCTCTCAAGCATCTCCAACTCAAACTTACGACAGCGAAGACAATCACGGATTCGCCACTTCAGAGATCGGGCATTCATACGGATACGAAGAAAGTCGTTTCAACGGAGTAGAGTGAGATGCATGTGCTCATCAACTCCAAGAGCCACTCGCTTACGGCGTAGTGAATCTGCAATTTGACCATGTTGTGCGCGTGAGTCTTCAAGTTGGTGTGGAACATCAGAATCGTTAGAGAAATCAACATCTGCAGCGCTCATTAACTGTAGTTCAAGGGAGCGAATGTTCTCGTTTGACAACATGAGAGACGTCTCCAGCGTCAGAATGTCGTTGATGGCGTGTAAGGCCTGGTTGCATGATTGACCTACAAGCCATCTTGTTAGAGTAATGATGATAGAGTGGTGAGCCAACTTACGTGGTGATGGTTTCGTTTGCTCCTGAACTTGTGCAGCCCACTCTGCACGAAGGACATCCTCTCCAGCGTCACATGCAGACAATATGTCATTTGCTTCTCATTTCTTCTGTTGGCAGTGGTACCATCGCCGGTATAGCCATTGGCCGATGCTATCACGTGATTTTTGCTCGAGGAAGCGGATCTAATTGTCAATAATCAGTATATGCTGATGGTACTAGAGCCGGAGGGCATTAGAATTGACAAACTAAAAGAAGAGTAGGACACGTACACCTGAGACCCTTAAACCTGGGATTAGCTTCTTTAGCGAACTCCAGAAGCGTTCGCATCCCTCTCCGTCGGTTAGCCCAAATCCACGACACTTTCGGGGGTGATAAACGACTTGACATGGCCACTGATGGCCATACGCGTGGAAAACAGAAATGCCGAAGGTTATTCTTGGGAGGAACTCTTCAAGAAATCCCCACTTCTCGCAACTACAATGCAGCTGGCAGCCTATGTCATACAGAACCCCGACAGTCATATGATTCGGAATATGTGCAAATAGTCGCCGGAGCAATGCTACTGCATAATGTTGTTTTTCGCCAGCAGAAGTCATATTTATGGTCCACAGTGGACGGTCATGACGGCACAAAAGTGCCACAAGACCTGTATCTGCAAAAAACTGCGTGCTGGCCTTCTCTCTCTTCTCGTCAGCCGCCACAAAGGAGTCATTACATCCATTAAGAACAGACATAGGGACGTGCATGCCTGCCTCGTATCCATCATTTCCAGCGCTACCGTTCTGAACGCGGTGAGGGTGACCGGACCGACAGCTTGTAACGAAATCTTCTGTTGCCTTCACCTCAGCTTCAGGCATGAAGAGGGAAAATGGGTGATGGTTCGGGGGATCGCGGTGACCACCTTTCCCTTTTGTCTTGTTGCGCTTTTGGGTGAAGCACGCATCTATGCAGACGATAGTATCGGTGCTTGGAAGTAGAATGAGTACGCAACTGTCACGAAGCACCAACAATATAGATTATACTCACAGAAAATCGTCATTGTGGTGCTCTAATCCACCAAAACATGTAGGACAGCATTGTCGAAGGTATTCGCTTGGTCGCACTCAAATATTGTTAGGGCCTTCATAAATTACATATCAGCGACCCAGGGTATACGCTGAGCACAATGTGACCATAAGGTCTGGTCCCGGATGAAGATCACATACCCAACCCTTGGTCTGGTTTATGTGTGGCCAGTAGATCTTCGACGTGTTTACAGGTGTTATCAACAAGGCTATTGTACCATAATAGTGCGTTGCCAAAGCGTCGCCGTAAATTATTCTAATTAAACCATCAATTTAATACAAACAGAGTATGATATTTTCCGGTAACTCACCCGAGTCGTCAGCTTGTACTTGCACCCGCCTAGGATACTTTCAAGTGTGTCGCACCACGCGGTGTTGTTTGGAGCGACTCGGAGAAAGAGTTCACAAACAAATTCTAACATCTTGAGGTCGACAGCTAATGTGGGTGCTGTTGGGGTACAAGGGAAGAGTCCGCGTTGTAGTAGTTGTATGGGCGCAGGGTAGCACTGGCAGTAGTGGACTTGTGCGGATTCAAGACCTACAGAATCACGTTGACAATTTCAAATGTTAAACATATGGGAAGTAGAACAACTTACGCTCGAAAAACACACACGTCACATTGATGCTTGACCGCCTTTCACATGAACAAGCTGGAAAAGTGACATTGGAATGATGGTTCAAGGTGCGAAGATTATTGGATTCACGAAGAATCTGTAAGTATGGCTGAAGTAGTGAGGGTATGGTTTCGTTTTTCCACTTATCCCACTGTCGCATCCTCTTCCGTTGCTGACGTTGATGCCGAGGCTCAGGATCATCGCCTCCAACCGATACATAGTCTGTAGAGGGCTCTGCATCACCTGTGTCCATAAAAGGATCATCTAGGGTGGCTGGTGGTCGGCTGGCTGCTGCTGTCGATGTTCCAGGAAGGGGTGGCTGCTGTACAAAAATACGTCCTAATGGCTCGGCTAAAACTTCATTGCTGCGTAATTGAATGTGTCCTTTCGTTCCGTAGCTGCAGCGTATTTTTGGAACGTCTGATGGAAGTACAAGACGGTGGTCATGCTGCTCATGCGAGGAAGGCCTGGAAGCATCTTTTGAGGACAAGGTAGATCGTCTTCTGGACAGCGCGCTCGCTCGAGGCGGCCTGGGAGCCTTAAAGGACATTGAGTTTTCTAAAACAAAAATGACGTTAGCAAAAGGAGAAACTTGTATGTGGTGAGAAGTGCAACCTGAGCTACGTGAGCTATGGTGTCCTTCTCGGAGTCGGTGAAAATTGGTTGAATTAGTACATAATTTGATCCGGCTTGCTTTTGAGAGGGCTGATTCAAGGGTAGCCGACACAGAGCTTTTCTTTCGAGGGGATTCCCCACCGTCGCCGGTCATCAACTAGACGCCGCGCACAGTGGAGTCAAGACACATCGTTTTTATTTCGAGGGGATTCCCCACTGTCGTCGGTTGTCAACTAAACGCCTACAGTCGACACATAAATTTCGAGGGGATTCCCCACTGTCGTCGGGCATCAACTAGACGCCACACACAGTGCAGTCAAGGCATAGCTTTTCTTTCGAGGGAATTCCCTGCTGTCGTCAATCATCAACTAAATATCGTGCACAGTGTAGTCAACGCACAGAGCTTTCTTTCGAGGGGATTCCCCGCTGGGTGACATGGTGAAGAGCTTAGGCCATTTCAAGTTAGCCCTAGCTGTGCCGCTCAATTTCTCGTAACTTGGAAGAATGCCAACGGAGCTACGACTCATCCCACTTTCCCGGTGTCTCAGTTGGTTCTGGCAACCATTCGTGTATTGAATTGTGGTGACACTTCGACAGTATTGAGGGGCATCACCCACCAGTGATGTCAGCAGGCTGGGCTGATGATCCCGTTGATTATAGTCTAATGCATTTAAATTCTAGCGAGTCAGAAGTCGTCTCGTATATTCGTCAATATGTACCTTCGTTCGGACGCGCATTTATTTCGTTATTATGCCCATCCCATACGGCCGTGGGTCAGGCACAACACCGCGTGTGAGATGTGACACCGTGGGCACAGTACAACACTGTACGATAGGGCCTCAATGCTGACATCACCCACGCCCATCTTCCGATGCCCAATGGCGAAACGGTGGTCGACGCAATCTAGTCTGGGAACACGAATGGCACCGCCGCATCCACCCGTGCGCGGCATCGGAGCAAGAAAAAACATCCTTGACACGCAAGTGCAATAGCACCATGGAACACATCACACATGGTTTGTGTGTCATGAAGAGCGCGCGCGACGTGAGCAGGCCATAGGAGTCGATGCTAGCGGGGATGGGATTAACGTGGCCGCAGCCACAGCGGGGGGCGTGGTGGTGGAACTAGTCGAGTCGGAGCGCACGCACGATGTTGAGTTAGCGCAGTGCGTGGAGATGCACGTGTCACGAGGAACAAGGGCCATGCGGGCTCCTCTGGCGGCGATGAGATGTATGGCATGATGGGAAGCTGGGGATCTGGAGGGGTAATGGTATGAGATATGTATGCCTTAGGTAGAGAGCAGGCAGGCACATACGCACCTCCTGCTGCACGTGCAGCTCGTGCCTCCTCCACGATGCGTAAAAATTGCAGCATAGCCTCACTATGCACACGCGCAGCTGCCAGGGTGTGAAGACTGTCGACCAGAGTACATTCTTTAACGCTAGCGAGTTGGCGTGAGCGCTGCGCTGCGCGAGACCGTTAGTCGGTAGGCCGTGAAAAGACTCTACATAAAATAAGAGTGCGCCAGGCATCGCAGCCGAAGAGCTCGTTGGGAGCAGGGTAACAAACGTCGGGGACGTGCTGATTAGAAGGAGTGTTGTGTGCGTGTGCGTGTTGGTTGAGGCCTTGAGGACTCGCACACGTGTTTGAGGGTGTTTGAGCTGTACGAGGGTTGGAGTGTCAAGGCCGTATTGCAGGCTGGCAGCCCTGTTCAAGGCCTGGGTAAGTGAGGCAGGGGTTGCAGGGATCTGAACATAGCGTCTATGGCCTAGCAGACATTGACGGCATTATCGTCACCTATCCGCTACCAACTCGTCAACCCTTCTGTTTGGCAGAAGGACGTTGGGGACGTGGTTCGAGTCGCGCGTCATGTTTATGGGTATTGAGAGTTGGAGTGGAGCGAAAGACGAAGGAGGTAGAGAAAGATAAGAGGGAGCGATCGATGAATCAATGAATCGGTGAAGCTCGGTGAAGTGTCATAGTCATAGCGTCCTATGTCACTGTCACACGGTCAGATCATGTCAGACCGTTTCATAGACATAGACGCACGCGCACAGCTATACAGAGATAACAGTTGATGGCTATTCTCGCCTCCTCAATGGCTTTAAGGCATCGGTTAAGGCATTATCACAAGTGACCTGCCGGGTCCTCACCCATGGGTAGATCAAGAACACAAACTACTACCGCGACTTAGATCGACTTAGATTGACTTAGATCCTTCCTTGCAGTGAGGTAGATTAACATGCTTATTACAGATTGCTATGGTATTTGAGATTCTATACACCATTTGTCTTGTGTAAGTGCATGATGAGTTCTGGCCGTGCACACCAAGTAGCTGCTCTTATATACATGTGCAGGTGCATTCCGTCAATACAAAATACGACGTACGAGTTGAATACATTGAGTAGTTGTCGAAGGAGTTACGGGCCCACTTATGACTCGGAGCATAGGGACAAGAATGCCAAGATCATCGTAGTATGGTACATAGTGCGTGTCATTGGATTACATGTTCAAGCTGTACAATACTGAGTGGCTTGGGAGTAACCGGCAGACACTGATAGAGACATGCATTCCATCTGATTGTCCGGTCACGGCAGTACACGTCTACACGATGCCACTGTATATTCAGGCTTGGGTGACAGTCGAGAGTATGTCACAGTACAGTCGTCATACAGGTCTCAACTTACAGTATGTGTGTGGACTGGCTGCAGTGGCCAGAGAGGGGCTAAATGTCGAGTTGAAGTCAGAAAAAATATGGAGCTGATCTTCAGGAAATGCCGAGACCCGAGACCGATCAACCATCCACTGGCATTCTCAACACCACACGACATACACGTATTATCAGGTACCCAAAGACTAAGCAATACTAACCCGCTGTGGCACCCCAGCTTCTTCGATGAACAGCTCAATTGCCCGGGCAGTGGTCCAATCATGTAACTTAGGGTTGAGATCATGTGCAATAGATCCCATCGATAAAGGTCTCTAAACTAAGCTACTCGGCAACTTGGTCCGAGGCCTGTACGCGATGGAGTGGAGAGTAGCATATCACGCAATATGTCTACCAGTACTGACCCACCGGTCCAGAATACAGCCGTGTGTCTCTCAGGGTACCAAAGAGGAAGTCGACCTAGTTAGACCACTACGGGATGTGAGGCTTAGCAGGATATAGCACCTCCCGCCTTTCACAGCAGCAAGATACCAAAGACAGTGAAATGACTTGGGCAGAGGTTCCAGCGGGTACGTTCCACATCTTCTTATCAGCCTTATCATTCATTCAATCTTAGGTGATTTTTCCTCTTCCGAATTCCGATCCACCGCCACTACCCATACGCTACAGTCTGTGCACGGTCCACGTACTACTGCGCATCTGCATCATTGTCAAAATCAAGTCGATTCGCCTCCTGGGATTGATTTATCTCGCTATGCTTCTCCATCACCCACAGACAACCCTTTTTGCTCAATGGTCGCGTGCGACGTCAACAAATGCGTGAGAAAGCTCGCTGCTCGAGAGTACTCCTTACAAAAGTCACTTCCTTTGAAGGAGAAGGCTCCCAGGTGACTGTCTCATCATCTTCATTGCTCCTCTCACCGCCCCCGAACGTAGCCTACCTCAACTGCTCCTATACAACCACTTAACCTCAACGCTGCATGTTGGACGCCACATCAACCAAACTTCAACACCTTGTCTTGAGTGCCATCCGCTCATCCACCTCCTTCCCCCATCCATCATCGATACCTGCATACCCAAGGACGCAGCCCCCAATCGAATACTCATGGGACACTGCCGCTGCCCACTGGTACTTCAAGGCACACCGTTGTAACATGTTGCTGTGCGTGCTCTCTGTATCTGGCGGAGAGAACAACCTGCTCACTCAGTTCAGTGTTACGCTCTCCATCCTTGATTTACACGCTCAGATCCTGCTCCATGCTGCTACCCACCGCACGCAGGTGGCGCCTGTCGAGCCACTCATCGCGTCGGTGTTCTCGCCGTTTCCTTGTGCAAGCTCAACGAGCAATGCCCGTCGTGATCCCGAGCAGGTGCTGCACTATCGCCTCGGTTCAGAGTGAGTACACAGTATGCGAAGGGTTTAGGGCTTATCCAACTCAAGCTTTCCTGTAACACAAGACACGCATGCCAGACTGATGTGCTCAGAATTCCAAGAGACAAGGGCCGGACGACGAACTCGTAATACTCAGGGGTGCAAACAAGTCCCCCTCCCCGATCCTACTCTTCGGCTCAAGGTGCATCATTCTCATTTCTTAAGGTTGAAGCGTTTCTTCTCACGACACCAAACTGTATGCGAGATCCATTAGCGATGTCTTATCGCCACATGCGACTGCTGAACCCGCTAGGCCCCGATGTGCAACAAAATTCCCAGTACTCGAACGTGCACCAGCTTCCAGACTTCCTCCTCACGCTCGATTTCTCTGCCCACGTTCCTTCTTACATGGCACATGCACCCTTGATTTCCCCATCCGTGTTCCTCATGCGCAACATCGTGATCACCGTGCAGTGAAACACAGAAGTTTGATATGGTGGCCTAATCGACACCAAGCGGGTCTGGCCATAAGGATGAACTTGAACCTGAACATTGGTTCCGGTTCAGGTGTGAACCCGGTCCGAAAGGTTCGTGAAACCAGACCGCGGCCAGTCTAGAGGCCCGATGGGGAGCTGTCAAGAAAATTGTTATCCATCACCGATGACATATTCGAATATGGCTGTCTAAGCGAGGCGACTTTGTCCACATTGGGGATACTGTCTTCTGAGGTGGTCTGTATAGTCTATGATCCTGAATTTTCTTGGTAGATTCGGGGTTGACCCAACTTGGCCGTGTCACCGACGGTAGACGGTCTGGAGCGGCAGAGCATACTATCATTTGCTTTCAGCATCATATTCCAGCATCAATTGTACATGTATAACGTCTATAGTTGTGGCTTCCCAGAATGCAGGACAGGATACAGGATAATGTCAGTATCTTCGACCTTCAATGTAGTTCGGCCGCTTCAGCTTCGGCGGTACTGTAGTTGTTAGTCTGCCTTCCATCAGAGCAATTCATAGCCCTAACTACCTCGGGCTGTTCCCAGTGACCGCCTTTGCTGTTGGTCCACGTCCCACGTCCCATGGCTACCTGGCTCGGAGCCATCAACCAGAGCATTGGGATGCCGCTCAGCTATGATGCGCATTGTACGCTATCTTAAAGGCACTCAGCTACTCCGAGTCTCCCCGGATCTGGGTTCCAGGGCTTCTCTCCGACATGAACTGCCTTCCCACACCAACTGTAAACAACATAAACCCCAACTTAGCTAGCAGGACCACTAGGACGACGAATAAACGACGTAAACAGGACAATTGCAAACGGGGACAGGCCTAGCCTACTTGCAGCATTATGATAACATTTACATACTGTAACTCTGGTTCGTTGTCCCCAGCTCCCACAGGCCACTGCTCGTACTTCAAACTCGCCTAACTTCAAACTTGCCCGCTATGCCCATAGTAACACGCCAAGCTGCAGCCGCGAACATGGAGAAGCCTACTCCCAAGGACGACAGTTCACCTCCACAAAAGTCAGTGCGGCAATCTACTAACAAGGGTACTGCAACAATCGTTTCAAAACCGAAGACAAAAAGTACCAGTAAGAAGGCCTCAAAAGCAAAAGAGAAGCACAATCGACACCGGTCACAACCACCCACCCCACGAATCAAACACTCTGCTCCTATTGAATCACCTACTGAACACCCCACTCCCATCAAATTGCCTATTGAATACTTCCCTCCCGTCGAACCGCCATTTGAACACCCCCCGGCTGGGTCTCCCGTCGAATTGCATATGGAACACTCCCCTCCTGTCGAACTGCCAGTTGAACACCCCCAGGCCAGGTCTTCCGTCGAATCGCCTATAGAACACTCCCCTTCTGTTGAACCGCCAGTTGAACCTGAGGCACGTTCTATTGATGAGGTGGATGAGCTCACCGGCGGTGTTTCCGTGAAGGCCAAGTCATCTATTGACGTAGTAAGTGAACTCTTTCCTACTAATTGCGATACTCAAGGATCCTCTGCCATTTTAGCGACAACCTTTGACACTCCAAAGATCCCCTCAAGCATCTTCTGGTGGTGTTCCACAAGCATCCTCACCTGGTACGTTACTCACATAGCATACCATGTCCCTCCTAATGACAAACAATGACCATAACAGTCCGTGCAGAGAATGACCCTGTGAATCCCCCTGCTAATCGTCCTGAAAACGACGGTAAGTGGCTGTTATTACATGGCTACAAAGTTTGTTGATGAATCATTCAGGTGTAGATGGAGACGCACGCAAGGGTGAGTACACACATTCGTTCATCTGTGTCGTGCGTTCTAACCCTTGCTGTCAGTGATTGAAACTCGGAAAAATGACAATAGCGAGTTAGCTGACGAGGTTGATCCCGATCCTTCCCTACCGAACGCTCTCCAGACTACACAGGCCAGTTCTAGCAACAATGATGGGAAAAAAAGGTCTTGGTTGAAGAGGGGCTGTCTGTCGGCGGAGGCTAGGCAAGACATCAGTGCTTTCTCAACCCAAGTCCTTGGGATGGCCCAAGACCTTGCAGATCGCCTTAACGTCTCGCGAAAGAGCATTTTGATAGCTGCCGGTTTGGGAATTAAGGAATCTCGTGCTGAGAATCCCGCCAATCTCCATGCATAGTGGTATGCCGCAACACACACCAAGCCAGACGGAAGTGCGTACTATTGTGCTTCCCCAATACCATTCTAACATCTTCTACAGTGCTGCCGAAGGACTACGCACATCAAATTAGTGTAGAATATCACAAACTCGTGGACGGCAAAACGGAGCAAGAGAAATATTCCAGTCTAGCAGAAGTTCGAGAATGGGCAGGGTCTCGGGAGGTGTTTATCGACGATGAGCCTTCCTTCGTATCTCTTGCATCACACGTTAAGACAATTAGAGACAAGTTTGCCAATCTGGTATGAACTTTTGTTATATACAAGTATGCTGATGGGCGTCGTTAACACGTGTTAATTATAGTCTCAGTCGGTTGAAAACCTCTATGACATCTCTGTCATTGGAGCTTTAATCTATATCGGCAGTGATGCAGCGGGTCAACAACTATCTACCCTTTTCACAGGATCTCCAGTATTCCGCCAACTCATCGACAGGAACGACGTCAATGTTCAAGATATACTTGATCGCCTCCGAATCGCTGTCAAGTAAGTGTTTTCATGCCGCTGCCTGTCAATTGCCTTTCAATCTAATTATCCTCACAGGGCACCGGGTCTGGTCGCTGAGGGATTCAACATACCAACGTTCAACTCCGAGCCCCCTCATGAGTTGGAACAGCGCCAAGAAGAACCTGCTAAAGATCATGATCGACGTGTGGCCGGAATTATTTTTCGAGACACCCTCAGTATGCCCTCACTCCATTGTATTCACACATACTAACTATATTGTTACAGCACCATTCCTACCAATATTCTCCGTCCAAAAGGTGCACCTTCCATGGAAACGCTGGGTCGAACTCGCAGCAAAAGAAGAGCTTTGCATTATTGACTGGGTCGACAGAATCAGACCACCGGGCCCAGACTTTGATTCAAAGAAATTGCTTGCTGGTGAGCTCCATGAAATCTCTGGTTCTTATATCGACGCCGCCATAAACGGTCATGATGACCATAAAGGCTTTTTGGTGCATCGTTGGTCTGCAGGTGTGTGATGACCATTGTTACAGTAATTCAATCCTGATGCTTTATCAGAGCAGCGTGCCCTTCATGACACTGATCCGAGAAAGGGGGATATTCCCCTTGTTTTGACACAATTGGGCTTCCCTGCACGACAACTAAAGGACTCTCACACGTGGCAGAAGCTCGCTGCAAAGGCCCACAGAAATAAAACACGTGTCAAGGACAGTCAGAATGCTGTAAATGATGACGAGGGCAATGAAAACTCCGAGGAGGAAGAGGAGTATATCAGCAACCAGAGCGACTACTGCGGTGAAGTACAGTACAATGAAAATTCGACGTGTGGTTTTTCCTTCGAATCTCCTATGCGACCACATCCCCAGCCTAAGCCTAGGACTGGCACCACCAGTCGTCAGCAATCAGTATGGCTTGACGCCTCTGATGGTGGTCCCTACCCTCCACGGCCCCGCGCTGCTCGCATCAATGGTACTCCGGTCTATCTGAGGTCGCCCGAGGCATCTGCTTCATTACTGAACAATCAAAAGCAGCTTGCCGTTCCGTCAACATCTTACCATCCCTCACATAATTCCTGCTCCCGGCCGTCTCCATCTGATAACCCGACTCTGCGTGGTTATGAACCTCCTCCCAACTCTGCTCGTTCCCGTTCGCTAGCACCATCTTCAAATCCATCCCCACCGAAACAGGGTACCAAACGACGCTATCCTGAGTGGTCAGATGATGATAGTGAACAGACCAACACTAGACTACATTTCCACCGCATCAACTCTCAAGGTCGATTGATTTCTCGAGACGCGGCCAATTCAGTTTATTTAAGAAACCCCCAGGCCAACATTCCACAACAATCTTATCTAAGGCACCCTCAGCGTTCAGACCCTCCACGTACCAACACACTTCCCAGAGCCAGCACATCACAAAGCCGTGCTGCTCGTCACGGTCCCATTTCATGCGATAACTATGTCCCTTCAACGCCGAGCACCAGTCATCGGGTATACAAACCTGGTCATCACCAACCATCACTCGACCGGTCATTCCAATCACAGGGGCGATATTTGCCGGTCGAGTCCGTGTCGACAATACGGGAAGAGGATGTGCAAATGGAGGAGGAACAATTCGTGTATACAAATAGCCCCAATGACTATGGTAGCCGTTACGCCAGCTACGATGGGGAAGATGATGTCAATGATGGATGATGATTATAGTGGTAAAAGTGAGCAACTCGTTTGTGTTCGTGCCTGACCGAAACTCTGACACTCTGAGCGGTCCAGGCACCTAGTCTTGAACTGCCTAGGTCATCCTTGAATCCTTCATTTCCGTTCATAGTCTAAAGTTCTTTGCTCAATCTCAATTTATCTTGCCAGTTTTGCTCTTACTCCTTCTCGCCGTTTGCATTTATGGGAGCTACTTGAATTCGATCGCTATGCGCATGCACAACTTAAAATATATCGTTAACGCGTTGTACCTTTTTCGATATCACATGACTCGTGCCTCTGTGGTTATTGGTGGCCACGTCATGCGTCATAATTATGATCATTCTCTCCTTCCTCTCGTTCTCACAAAAGGTGTTATTTTACATGCCAGTACGTGCTAGCACTGAGATACCATATACATTACAAATATCGTCTCCATGCCACTGGCAGACGATGGACCGTGTCGCCCTCGGCAATCTGCGTGGCGTGCTGATCAAAGGCCGCAACTCCAACTCCTGCTCCTCCACTCCCAACGTCACACGGCCCATCGTTTCTTACCACAACAGCCATACACATCTCCATCGTTGATGGTAATGGTGATGCGACCGCCACCGCGCTGTCCTTCCTCCCTCACGCGAACGAGCGCGAGAAGCCCTTTTTACCACAGCCGGTATGTCGTAGCCATTTGCTTATTCGGTTGCTGGCTTTGTCCTCTTAGGGTCCGGGCCCGTTCCTACGACAGCGCTTTTTTACCGACCAGCAAACCGCACATATGATGCGTCTCGTCGCTATCGGTACTGGCTCTCAAATCAAGTTCCACAGGCTCGTTTCCTGTCTTGCACCCACTGTCCGTTTGGGTGAGTCTTGTCACCACTGTGTAAACATGTTACTGACCTCACAACTCGTAGGGTGCGAAAGATGATGGCAAGTGGAGGAGCTCGTCGTCGAGTCATCCCCCGTCCACGACCGACCCAGCCTCGTTTCTTCACAAGACCGGATGCTCGCCCATGCAAAGAACGTTTCGTCAAACGCTGTTATCATCCCCGGCTAACAACGTTCATCCCACCACACATGCTGCACCCGGTGTTTGTGGGCTTATCCATGTTTCTCTCGACATCCCCTCAAGGTCCCCGGTGAAGATGGGGTCATCAACGGCAGTTCACCGTGCGAGTCCCCCTTACAAAACCTCGTCGATCCATCTGACATGCGGTGGGTCCTTTTTTTTTTTTTTTTTCATGTTCTATAACGTCTCTTAGGGCTTGATCACACAGCACATCGTGGCCAATGCTCTCCTTGTTCGTCCCCTCGACGTCTTCGGCTGCCAGATACTCACAAACCACATCATAGACGCGCCGAAGCTTTCTGATGCCCTCGCACCTGACCTTTTCTCTGAATCGCCCACCCCCTCCCAGCATCTTTGGTCCAGCCCGACGGCTCTACTCACGGAGGGACGGACACATTCAGCCAGCGTGAAACGCCGCAACCACCTCAATCATCCCAACCAAGTGCAGGGTCGCCATCCCTTCGTGTTCTGACAAAGTAAGCCAACATCACAGCCTCAGAAGGTCTATTCACGAACGCACTTTGCTGACCTGCAGCTTCCACAGCCAACTCGATTAATGACCCCATCGTCCTTCCACCAATTCTTCGAAGGTTGGCTGCGAGACGGATCCCACGGTACAAGCAATGGCAAATCTGCATAACGGGGTGTCCCAGCAGCGCAACCCGCAGGGTGCCAGCTCCAGATGCCTGCGGAAATGCCTCAGTCTCCGCTTCACCGTCCAAGGTGCTCACACCACCCGTACCTGTCTTCCCTGCTATGAAAATTGACTACCGAAACTCAGCCAAGATCATTGTCGGTGGTCCTCTGGTAGTCACTTCCGTGGTGCTACCTGCTTCTTGGCAGACTCGGCCCTCGGATTCGACGCCACAACGGTATGTTGCCTCACATACCTCACCGTGGCGACAGTGGCACGAGCACTCCGAGAATGAGCCCACTTCTGGGCCTGTATTTCCTCCCCGGCAAAGCTCGTGCACACGGGGCTCGCGTACTAGAGTCTAGGGTCGCACGAGTGGCTTCAGAGAGATGTTCTGTGGAGGACGAGGCTTACCGCTGTTTGACGAAAGTCGCCGCAGCCGACGCTGTTCGTGTACTGTCCTCGTCTTCAAGTCTCTTACTCACTCTGCATCCACAGCCCATAGCACTCGTCTTGAGTTCCTTATTGCTCAAGGCCGTCGTCGTCGGCACACCCTTTGTCGGTAACAGACAGTCAAGTGCCCACGTGCGCGTACGAATCGACAACGGAGGCATTGATACGTGCGTCACTTTCTTTCAAGTTTCAACTCCTTCATTCCTTGTAGGTTTCCCTGAACGATCCATCAGATTCCTCGTTGTATGGGCTCCACCAATGGAATATTGACGTTGCGACGACGGCGCAGCCCGATTTACATGTCGTATCTGGATGAACAACAAAACGTACCCGTGCTTCGCAATGCATCGTCCTCAGTCATGAGCAGCTTTTGTCGTGTTTGCACTCACTCGGACAGAACCATCGACGTCATGTGTGGCTTCACCTGGCGCTTAGCGCATTACGACACTGGTCGTTTCCGTTTCTTCGACTCAAATCCCGCCTCGATCTCTTCCTCAACGTGCGGCCCCTTCACTCAAGTCATCGTCCATGTCACGCCGCACAGAACCCCAGCAACAATCTTCATGTTTTGGGCTTGAGTTCACGTGTCAATACGCGTGACCTCGAGGCCGCCTTTACAAAAATTGGTAGGGTGAGTGTGAGACCCCGTGCTGTGTGTCTGACTTGGAATTTGATGTCAACCTATCGTTGTCCAGGTTAAGAAAGCATCAGTCATGTACGAGCCCCACACTCGCGAGTCGCGCGGGTTCAGCTTCGTGACCGTGAGGAAGCGGAGGCAGCTGTCACAGCTCCAATTGCCACTGAACTGATGGGTAGGGCCATGACTGTTGAAAAGGTGTCTCTTTAGTTGTAGTTGTAGGGTAGTGCTGGATGTTACTTAGGCTCGTTGTGGACGTGCCTGTAGATGTAGTCTTTAGACTTGTAGTTTTGCGTAGCAGAACTTCAAATATAAACATACTATTTTTCCACTGACCCTACTGCCTGAACAAATATCTGTGAATTTCCCTAAGATGTCACATGTCCCAGACCATTCTACCATTGTCCCAGCCCATTCAATGGATGTCCCAGACCATTCCACAGATGTTCCAGACCATTCAAGGAATGTCCCAGACCATTCCATGGATGTCCCAGACCATTCCACGAATGTCCCAGACCATTCCACGAATGTCCCAGACCATTCAAGGAATGTCCCAGACCATTGAGATAGTTATGATGAGTTATTGATAACTAAGCTTTATTAAGACTAGGCAATTTCAAATGGACCCCAGACACCCAGTGTTTGGTCTGGGCCAATCACTTGTTCCAGACCAAACATTGTCCCATACTTTGCCCAGGACAAAAAAAATTGTCCCCCCTAATAGGGCCAATACCTATGAGGAATTGTTTGCCCTAATAGGGGGTCAAATATGGGTAACCTGAAGTGCATCCACCCCTATATTAACTAGACGACCTCCCACACCTAGACCAGTCATCCCACCACCAACTTCACCCCCTGGGCTTGAGGAAATTCCCTGACACACTCCCCAATCTCCCACTGAGTCTGTTGGTGAGCCATACATCCCACGAGTCCCGTCTGAATCTAGTGCCGGAGCAACCATCAACCCCCGACTCATTATGCATTCGTCATCTCCTTGTCTTTTAGCTTTTTGCAATACTACCACCTCTCGGGACTATACAGCCGACAGCAGGGGACCCCACTATCACCCTTCTCCCTTTGATGAAGAAAACTGTCATACATGGCCCCAGCTTCTTTCCCAGCCAGTGGAGTCCCAGCCCACGATACGATCTGCTGAAAACTGCTACTGTTACTGGTGCAGGCAGATGGGCCACTGGAACTCCCACTGTACAGTTCCTGTTACGGACGGACTATCCGTATTGTGTTAGAGTCTACTCTTTGAATAAAGAGTCGCCTTAGATAAGATAAGATAAGGCAAAGTGGATCTAAGCAGAGATCCGATCTGATAGCAGACTCTAAGCGCGAAGCGTTAGAGCGCAAGGGAATAAGGGGATTGCAGGTTGTAGAGTGGAGCAGAGACTTAGTGAGCTCAGAAGGGACTGGAGAGCGAACGCTCCAAAGGGTTTATGGTCCTGAAGTAAGGTGTTTACAAGGA